>CAIGRF010143308.1:0-32240 GCA_903798235.1 Fraxinus ornus
CACTAATTATTTAATTAACCAAAAAAATTAAATCTTTATTAATAACAAATTAATTCTTAAACAAAACTATTAAATATAAACTAAGCAAACGTGCATTGCACGTTGCTTGCACCTAGTATTGTAAAAAATCAGTATCAATCGTACAAGTTATAATCTTGTTGTACTCTTTAATAGTGTGGGGACTATTCAATCTACCTTAACGTGCAAATCATAACAAGAAAATACTATAGCCTACTAGGCTTTTAAAGGCCTGAATTTGACACTTTTGCAAGAAATTGGCGTCTTTTCTCGTGGCGGTATTTGTGTGTATAAATATGGTAACTATTTACTTCCACCTGTGATCCTGTCTCTCACTTCTTTTTGTTTCATTCTTCGCTCTAGCTTTGATTCCCTATTTAGCCCCGATAAGATTACAACCTCAATTTAATTTACGTTAATGTGGCATTAAGTCCCCGTTTGGCACCCATTTTTTTTTCTCTTCCTTCATTTCAACCACGTATTCTATCAATAAAATAATATTACATATAAACCTAAAAATTCTCCTTACTTTTTGACCACACATTCTTCCATCAATCATTATTCAAAAACACATTTTTTTAATAAAATGGGTGTCAAACACCCCCTAAATGATAGATGAAATTTAATTTACCTTTCAATTCATATATCATTTAGAGTCACCTGCATTGAGGTTGTAACCCCAATGGAATTACATAACATTACTCAGCTTTAAAATAAATCTTCTCTCTTTTTTAATCGCACATTTTTAAATAAAATAATATTACATGTAGATTTAATTTTTTAACCAAACATTCTCATTCAATCTACAATTTCAAAATGTATTCTTCAATAAAAATGAAAATCAAACATGCTCTTAAATTTGTCCCTTTTATTTTTATTTTATTTTTCGATCAACATTCCAAGAAAAATAAGTTGCAACGTGTCACATTTTCTATGAACTTCGGAGAAAAATAAGTTTGACGGGATTATTTAAACAATTTTCTTTTCAATCTTAATGTGTTGACGTATTGTGACTCTACATATAATAATTAAGAAAAAGAAATGCTTGTGTTCATATTGTAAATTTTTTTACTAGGGCTAAGAGTTATATTTTCTTAAAAACAAATAAATAAATAATATGTCAGATATTATTATTATTAATACAATAAAACGCAATTAAGGAAGGTGAGAAAATATTAATGGTGGAGAGGAGAGAGGAGAGAGGAGAGAGGAGAGTCACATGCAGATATAAGTCCAACAAATTAATGATGCTTTTTTAAATCCTCGTAGGAATGTGGGTCCCTTCAGTGTAGCCGCGTTCCTGTGTCGGCGAAGGCACGTGTCGGCTATGCGCGTGAAAATGGGGTACATTGTAGTTCTGCTTTTGTTTCTTATTTCTGTAGTTTGTCCATGTGTGAAACAAAACTGGAATTCGAGATTTCACGGGTCTGAATAACATTTTTTTTTTTGAAAAATAATTTTATAAAAAAACTTGTAGAATTGTTAAAAGAAAACTCCTACTATCGTATTTCGATTTTTCAAGTACTACAAATAGTATTGTCGATTTCACATCGAACTCAACTTCTTGCACAAAGCTTGAGCTTGAGTTCGAGTTCTCTACCATGCCTTTGTTTGGTACACATTAAAATTTTCATTTTCAATTTTTTACTCATTTTCAATTACACATCTTTCAATAAAAAAATATTTTTCATCACATCAATAACTTTTTCTTCTTTTTCAACCACACATTCTTCATCAATATCTATTATTCCAGAATACATTATTTCAAAATAATGAGACTCAAACACACTATATTTCTTATCAACTGAACTTTTATTGAACATTTTTCGTTCTTAGAAATCTCCGTCTCTGATGGCAAAAAGCAAAAATTCATCAATAATTCGCATCTATTTTAAACAAGTTGTGAAACATAATTTTTTTTTTCGATTCAGCCATTGTACACATTAAAATTTGTATTCACATTTTTCTACTCATTTTCAATCACACATTTTTCAATAAAATAATATTTTCCACCACATCAATGATTTTTCCTTCTTTTTCAACCACACATTTCCCATCAATCTACTATTCCAGATACGTTATTTCAAAATAATGTGGCTCAAACACACTCTCGATATTGTTTCAACTTTGAACTTGCTGAAAAGGGAAGAAGGGCGTGTGACATACGTGACCGGTAAATAGCAGGCGATTGAACATTTATCGCCACTTACCTGAATGACATTAATGATATCAATTTTCTCATGCCATTGGCATGAAAAAATAGTGCAAATTTCTGGTTTAAAACATGATGTGGAATACATAATTAATGATATCTGCTTAATTCTGAATACTTAATAAAGAGAATTGTGAAAGGTTGACAATCATTATAAAACTTTATCACATCTTATGAAGTGAACCTCAAGACATGTTTAGTTGAAACAACACATATTAGTAACACATTTTATTGGATTTCGAGTGTAATAAAAAGTGAATTCTAAGAAGCGATGCAAACTATGGCACTCAAAAAAAATGTTTAAAATCAAGAGTTCTCATAAATTAGTTGAAAGACAGTAGAAACTCTTTAGCCCCTGTTTGGTCCTCAATTTTAGAATTTGTTTTTCTCAAACACATTTTTCATTACATATTTCGTGGAACTCGCAATTTTTTATTGACTTTCAACCATATATTTTGGTTCATTTTTTATCAAAATCTACCAAAAACATGATTTTTTTTGCTAAATCAAATGGGGACTTAAGCTAGGAAGGATGTACAATTGTTGTTTGTAGTGATCGTGTCATCTAATTATATCGTAGCAGTTTTAACTCTTGCATTGTACTATGTGTCTTGCGACGATGTAATTTTATTTTTTTCTCATTTCTTTGAAGATCACATCGAATCCTTCCTATGTATATATTGTGCTTTATATTCATTATTGTTGTGTTAATTATGCCCAGAATATTTGAATACCTATTGTTAGGATTTCAAGGATCACGTATCGCTCGATACCACTTAATATGAAACAAATCATCGAATTGAGATGTTGAAGTTATATGGCACAATAATGAAATATTTGATTACAAGCAAAAGAATAAAAGAAGACAAGAAAATATGGCAGATAAATTAGGAGACTTTATTGTACCAATAATAATAATAATAATAATGGATAAATATACAATTGATCTTAAAATTCTCGTAATATCTTTTTTCACATTTTAAAATTGTATAGAAGAACCTAATATTTATAGGAAACATGTAGGGGATGTCCAAACTCTCTTATTAGAGTTGTTGATGACGTAGGATACCAACAAATTGAGTCCAAAACAAATTTCAACACTTAATGAGCTTTCAAAATAGAATATCAACTTGATACAAGACTCCAACTACATTACAAACTGAATTCTTCTTTACGTGCACTTCAATTAGAATTCTTCAATTATTTCAACAAGAAATTCAGATCACACCCAAATTCTAACCATTAATAGAACGGACAATCTCAAAGTGTCCATATACATATGTACAAATATCCTACAAGTCAACAATTACAGTATGAAAGTACATCTTGGCCATTTCTTAATGAGACATCGAAATCTAAGACGTGGAAATTAATTGAGATGGGTTTTTTTCTTGGGTTAGTCAGAATTTAAATCAATTCACGTGACCTCCTATGTGCTGCATGTTCCTTGTGCATCAACCCCTTTGACCTCTATTCATTAATTTACTAATTGTTACAACTTAGGTAAACTTCTTGACTTAATTGCCTAGGCAAGATTTTTAGGAATATTTAATTAAAAAGTAGAAAAGTATTACGAGTCCACGTGGAAATTATTTTATTATAGAATGTGAAATTTAAAACGAGTTTGAAGAAAAATAAAATTTATAAAATATGTACGAAACAAGAGCTAATTAAATCGATTAATGTCAACCCTCACTCCTAACCCACATAAGGTTAGTTAGGCGAGTCGAGAAGTCTACACATCTACGTCTCAAATGGTTCATTCAGTCCAAAGTAAAAATTTCAATAAAAGCAACAACGATTTTAATATTCGTTAAACTCTCTCGTACGACCTTCTTAGTAAATGATCTCTTTATGACATATTTCGTAAGGTGAATCGTACAAAATTGAACAATATAAAGAAAAATTTGAAAGTCCGTACTATCTACTCTTATTCGTTGATGCACGTATATAGAACATGAACATAATATAGCCGCTGTTTGACTTAAAAAATCAGATTTTTAGTAGACGTGTGATTAAAAAGCCGATAAAAATACATATTTCATGAAAATGAAATTTAAAAAATGTGATGACACATCAAAGTTGCTTCATACGCGTTTTCACAATAATGTGTACTTGACTAGATATTGTTTAGTTGAGACATGGATAAAATATTGCGTACCAGTTAGGCATTTGGATGTTCATCTATCTGTGCTCCACTAGCTGCCATAAGCCTTTCAAAAACAGTGTACTCGAGATTTTTTTTGATAAAACAACAAAATTGAAGTCATTAATTCAAACTATAAATAAATATATAAAATTTGTTAGTTCCAAAAGCAGTATAAAGAAAAATTTGGCTTCAAAATTTTGATTCGACGTCGTGCAACTTTTTACAACTTTTGTGTCGCGTAAAAATGAAATATTAAAGAATCGACACGATAACGGTGAAAGAATAAAAAAAAGAAAAACTTGTGATGTAACATAAAGATATGACACTGTTAGTTTACCCATGTTATGGGCTATCTTGATTTCGACCCAAAATTATTGATTAGATGACCAATTGTTGTTGGCTATACAAATCACATTGAATACTATGTTTGTTTTTTACGATGTATCCTCATCCAAAGTGCATTTCGAAAGTGAGTTCTTAAAACCCCACTAAAATAGTTAGTTTACATTATGGACCCGCGTGATAAAGATTTTGATAAAAACTGATGAAATGTATAGTTAAAAAGTTGATAAAATTTATGAGATTTCATAAAATGTGCGATTGCAATTAAAATTTGATAAGTTGAAAAGACGACAAAATGACAAAATAAGACCAACCCATGTACTAGAGCCCACAAAATTGCATGTGGAATGTTTAAATGAGAGCATATCTTGAGGGACTAAGCACCCTAGGCGTCACTATATCTTTATATTAATAAGTAATAATAATTCATATCGCATGTGCCCTCTTTCCATCACATTAATGTATAGGATAGGACAAGACAAGTGTCATTTTTAATAAAAAAGCACGTTGAAAACAAAATTTAAATAAATACATGCTAATAAGTTTCGACAAGTTAACTATGATTTGGAAGTTAGTAAGAAATCATCCATTTTCATTCGAGTAGGACTAAATAAATGTTAGAAAAGGAAAGTCGCTTAACATGTTACATACAAAACATGGCATTAACTACTTAACACGTGATACAATACTAGAATCGCTTTGAATTCACGGTTTTTCTTCTCACATTTGGAAACAAAACTTAAAAATCATTAGAAATAATCTTAGTCATTTTTTGTTCTTTTGTTTTTTCCTATATTGGGAGTCACTTTCATGAAATTGAGGGAACAACTTATCCAGGACCACTATATACATGGTTCCCATTGAACAACTTATCCAAGAGTAGGTTTTGGGAAAGTCTAAACTCGGAAATCTCATATGAATTATGTTGAGCCCGTAGAACCACACTGATCTAAGGTCAATTGTAAAAGCTTGAGTTACATAGGACAATGATGCCCTTGATGAAGTACTCGAGAATATCATATACTCGAGTTTCATGGATGGACAATAGCGCATTTGCACACCACTCGGGCACCTTGACTTTAGGAATATAATGATTACCGTCAAATTGGGCTTATACTCAATTGATAGTATGGGAAAAGTTCATTCTCAAAAATATGATCTCAAAATTAACAAATTTGTAAAAAAAAATTCAAAAATCTTAAAAGCATATTTAGTCACAAATCACACGGTCATAAATTATTTATTAGTCACGAATAACTCATCACAGTCACTATTCTTCTCACATTACCTCACCTCGCTCCCACTTCTTCTCTCTCATTCTTCATCCCGATTTCTCCTACGCACCACCATCAGCTACTAGTGCTCCTCCCATTAATTCTCCATTCCATTTCTTCTCGAAAAACCAAATCCGTAACCAATTCAAAACTCAAATTTCTTCCTCGAATCAAAACTATTGGAGTTAATGTAACCCATATTCTATATTAAAAACTACGGAACCATCACCATCGCTATTGCCACCTCACTCGGCGGCGTCTTCTTAATGACCTGATTCATGATAATCAAATTTTAAAATCATGGTTTTTGGTATTTTTCCCTTGATTTATTTTTTTGTCTTTATAACGCTAATGAAATGAGTTTTCTAATAGTTTCTTGGCCCAAAATCTTTAAAACTTAAAAGTAATTGGATAATGAGATAATCCAGTTAGAGACAAACCCAGAATTTTGAGTACTTCAATGGCCCAGTTTGAAAAGTTATACAAGCCCTAAAAATGGTCCATGGAAAATGATTTTGACACAAATGTCAGCAAAAGCCGCATTGGATAGAGAATAAGATCGAGAGCGGTTCAAAACATACATCACGAAACAAATGAATTTTTTTTGGTGAAATGTCATCATTGAACATTGGATCCATTGTTTATTCAAAGTAACAAGTTTGTTAAATTCAAATTTAGAATCTAGTAGTTGAGGAACATAATCAAGAAGAAAAATTGCCAACCAAAGTCTCATCATATAGTTGAAATTTAACGAGTTCGAATTTGATTGCGAGAACTTTAACAAATATTAGGAGACGATTAGGTAAGTAGAGGTATCGTAACTTGACGTACTACAATTTTTCGACACATTATAAATTTCATCGCATAAAAGAAACTCAAAATTCGAAGAAGATTCAAACATTATGAGAACAAATCCATTAATATAAAATATGGATTTCACTTTTGATTTACCATAAAAGTACAAAAATTTACTTGGAGGTCCCTAACCTTTATATAAACTGACAGTTTAAGTATCTAACTAAGATTTTTTTTTTTGATACACCTCTAGTTGTCAGCGCCTAATTTTCATTCTACCTATGTCCTTCACATGTTCCCAACTCTCTACAGTCTCACACAAAATTCAAACCAAATAGCTCGAGTAGAGGATGCGATGAGTACTTGAGGTCATTAAGAGTTTGTTTGGAAGAGATTATTTCAAAGGAAAAATGCTATTTTTTGGGAGAACGTCTAGATAGAAAGTAGGGAAAAATCAGAGATTCACTGTGGAAAATTATTTTACTAGAATCATTGTAATTGAAATGAATTTATAGAAAAATGATTTTCCAAATAAGTTGTGCCGACAAACCCTCCAAGTTTTTTTTTTTTTTCAATACAATAGTTGGCACATTAACATACAATTTATTCAAAATCAGAATGGTAGATATTGTAGTAATAGTTGGATCGCCATTAATATACTATGCAATGAGAAGTAAGAATAAATATATGAAAAAAAAATTAAATAAAGCTCTTTGATTTCAATAAAAGACTGATTCGACTGAATATAAAGAATTAGTTGCAATGCATCATTGATTTTAAGTAGGTTGATTTGGTCAACAAATTCATTTTTCATAAAATCATGCTACAGTGACCGACATAATAATTAACATAATATCACATGACGTTCTATCATTAGACTGTTTAAAGCAGTCACATTTTCCATCCAATCACAAAATGTCACACTCTCTTATGTCAAACAATCTGTCTATTTTTCTATTAATGTGGCATTTCCCTTTTCATATAATTCCGAATGCGGCTTTGCTACCGGTACATCAAGGTGTACACAAGGGGTTACACCTCCCTCACATGGGGGTGGGACCCACTTTAATAAATTTTTAAAGTGGGTCTCACCCCCATGTGAGGGGGGTGTAATCCCTTGTGTATATCTTTTGATGTACAAGTAGATAATTCCTTTTGAATAATATTATTTAATATCAATTTAGGTGATAGTCGAGACTCGCTTAATCTTATTCAATAAGTCAAATGCATTTACTACCGCGTAAACCAATAGTGAATACCGTTGATCCTATACAACATCAATGGTGACAAATGCATGACGTAGAAAAATGAACGATATGTTAAAAGCAACTCAAGTTGGGGATGTCTGCACTAAAAATTGCAGCCTTAAAGAGCCACCAAGGTAAATATACATCGAAATCAAGGCCCTGAATTTGTCCGTGTTAAAAATTGCAGAAATTGAGCCGTTGATTGAGAGGCTAATTCTGAAAAGTTGAGTACATCGCATTTCAATGTGTGTGTGGCTGTGTGCGTGTGTATGTAAAAGAGAAGAAAAAGTGGATGAAATCCAGCTCATAGTTCTACAAGAATGACAGGAGCCCACGTTGCCAGTTCACGGACTTGTAATTAACTGCTGTCTCTAACGCTGGCAACAACCTAAGATAAATCACTACGTGCCTGCTTCTTATTCTTCATGTCCGAAACTTCTGTCAATACGGTTTTATGTTATCTACAAATTATGCCCCTGTTTGGTTAATCAAAAATAATTTTTTTAAAATAAAATTGGATAAAACGTATAATTAAAAAGTTAATAAAAAAATGGAGGTCTCATTAATATAAGGGCTTGAAAATGAGTTCGATGAAAAATAAATTTGTAAAAATAGGGCCAAAAAAAACCTAAATTGAACAATACAATCATTCTTTGAAAAAAGATATATGTACAAAGGAAATCCATGTTTTTTTTTTTGCGCCTGTCAAATGAAAAATTGTCAACTGTATCTGTAAATAATCTAGCAGAGCTTTATTCTGTACATGTAGCATTGTTCTATTTTTTTTTTCTGGTTTCTTATTTATTTACAAGTAACTCAATTTTATTAAAATTATCATCTATAAAACTCCATTATTAATCTTAAATTATTATTTTTGTTACTTATAAACTTTAGAAATATTTGTTTGTTATGAAACTAATATTTTTAATCATTAGAGTTGGAAAAATATTCTTATGATAAAATTATTTGGAAATTAATTTTCTAAAATTAGGATTCTCACTCAAATGTAGGGCATTAAAGGACTGCATCATTTGCCTAGAGGTCAAGTCGGTACTAATTACTCAATTAAGAGACATTAATTTACAAACAGCAGAATGACAAAATCATATTTCCAAACCGGTTGGATGAATTATTCAAATAATAGACTTTCTCAAATCATAAACTTATTCAGTTGGATGAATTTTAAGCGTGTCGAGAAGTATAATTAATTTTGACTACACATTTAACGAGATTCACAACTTTTTTATTACATATTTCGTCAAATTTTATTAAAATCTGCTAAAAATCTGATTTGAATCTCCACAAAACAGAGGCTATGTCATTTCTTTAATTTATCAGCATCACATTAACCTGTTCGTGTTTATTCGCTGACGCAAAACAGCATGAAACGAGCTTAATCCTCAATTAATATTGTCTTAACATATTTGACTGAGTTCAGTACATAATTAACTTTGTTCAGAACGTTTGACTGGGAATGAATATTCAAAGATGATAAGTGGACACGCTTTCCACTTTATCGTAGCCGACCACTGGCGTTTTCATCCATATGCTTTTGTTGCTTGATGATCTGGTTGGTTTAAAATATAGTTAAAGACTAGGTTTAATTGACTATTCTGCCAATTTGTTTTAGATGTTAGAACAGTTAGCTGTGTGACATCTAATGATTGGAAGGTTAGGAACATGGGTCATGTGGACACATGTACTAAATAAATGTATGCCCTCATCTTTTGTTAAGGGGAAGTCCCGAAGGCGAATCCTCCCACCTGTGCCAGAGGTCCCTCAACCAGACGGGTTGTAAATCGAGGGATATGCACGAGTGGTAGGGAACTGAAGGAGAGAGTCAATAGGATACGAACCTAGCCCAGCGAAGCCCTGTCCATCTGAAAGGGGCGGAGGCCCGACCACTAAGTCAGGATTCGAACCTGCGATGTCGGAGGATTTCCCCCCACGTCACCTCAGACCTTACCAACTCGCCTATGCCCCTGGGGGCAATGTATGCCCTCTTCTTGTTTAGACAAAAGTTGACTCTTTCTGTCCCGATAAAAGTTGATAAAATATATCGTTGAAAAGTTAAAAAAAAAAAATCGTGGATTACATAAAATGTGTGGTTGAAAATAAATTTGATCAGAAAAAATGAATTTTTAGAAAATGAAAGCCAAACAAGAGCGTAACATAGATGACATTGGTTCATTGCTTTTATTCATATGAACCAATCAGTATGAAGGCAAGTGGGGGGAAATAGTCAAATACTATATACTTTTTCGATCCTTTATGCGTCATTCTCAACCAATATGACCCTTTATTAATTTAATTCATTTAACATACATTTCGATTGTTAATAATTTAAAAATAGATAAAAAACCAAGCGTAATCATAGATTGTGATAAAACATAGCCACAAGTGTCAAAATCACAAAATGGAAAACAAATGCATTGTGGCTTAATTTTGTTCACCAAGAACCATGTTTTAAGGTCGTTAAGATGATTAAATCATGGAATATGATTCTACATTTATAATGCAAGTGGGAAATCACAGATCATGAACATTGGTCAGTATTGATAGTTATGAGGACCCATTTGTCAGCTCAATTTGTGAGAGAGATGAGATATAAAAAATAGGAAAAATCTTTTGATCGTGTCTTTGGATTTTTATCGAACTTCAAAATATTGTCTCAAGGTATATCACTTGTTATTAGGGTTAACAGATCGTGTATCTAACTTGTAATCGCATTTTAAAATATTGTCTCAAAGTCATTGAACTTTAAAAATGTTTATCATCCATCACTCGTTACCATTCCATTCACTGAATTTAACAAAATTGCCTACAGGCGAAAGGAATTCACAAGTGACACCCAATGAACGTTAAATTATCCCAACCAATTGTCACCTGATCATCAAAACATAATTTCAAAAAAAAAAAATCTAAAATAATAGCGTAAGAAGAATTACAACATACGACAAAGACTCAAAATCACTGTTAAATCACTTTTTTTATTTTTGGGCTGAGGTGACAACTGATTGAAATAATTTAACATTCATTGGGTGCTACGTGTGAATTTCATCTTACATGTAACATTTTGTTAAGTTCAATAGTAACTAGTGATGGATGTGGAGGATTTTCAAATTTCAATGTCCTTGGAACAACATTTTAAAGTTTGGTTAGAAGCCAGAGACACAACATAAAGTTCAGATAATGATGAAATAATTAGTCCATTTTAAACATTTTTAAGGATTAAGGACTAAAAAGTAAAAACAGAGGGAAGAATCGAAAGAAGAGAACAGAAATCAAGACAAGCAAAGAAAAATTGTAGAAATAAAATTATTTGATTGGATGGGATTGGAGCATATATTAATGTTCAGACAGTGAGGACAGAGTCAAGTGCTCTTAGTCACGCAGCTGTCATTCGGCATACAAACCCACAAATCCACCCCCACCCCACCACACCCCCACTCCAAAGTTACAGCAAATAAGAGTTTGCAACTGTCGGATCCCTCTCTTTCTCTATCTATATTTCTTCTTCCCTCTCTCTACAATTTTCCCATCATTTGCTTCTCTTCAAAAATCGTTCAATCAAAGTGTTGACAAAAGTCCATCTCTGTCTCATCCTCTTCCACCACCACCACCACCGCAAGTTGCGCCGCCGCCGCCGCGGGATGGAGGTTGGAGATAGAAGTTGAAGGGGAAAGTGATTGGTGGCATAAAATGCGATTATGCGAGGAAAATTGTTTTGTGATTAAGGATATGCTGTATTCATTCTTTTGATGATTTGATTATATTATTTAGATGCCATGGCATATCAACATTATCGATCACCATTTGGTGACACGACTTTTACTAAGGTTTTTGTTGGAGGCCTTGCCTGGGAAACTCCTACTGATGTAATGCGAAGATATTTTGAACAGTTTGGTGAAATTCTTGAAGCTGTGATCATCACTGATAAGAACACTGGAAAGTCGAAAGGATACGGATTCGTAAGCACATATATAATCTTTACTATACTCTATTGTTTGATCACGTAGTCGACTCTAAATTTGAAAAAAAGGTGGCATTTTTTGATTAACAGGTGACTTTCCGCGATCCTGAATCAGCTAATAGGGCTTGTGCTGATCCAAATCCTGTCATTGATGGAAGAAAGGCAAATTGTAATATTGCTTCAATGGGGCGGCCTCGACCATCACCACCTAGAGGTACACTTTTTTCCTTTTATTTTTCTACTTTAGTTGACTCTGAATTTATTGAGAGACGAACGAACTTGATTGTTTTCATCTGTAGGCAGAAATCAATTGGGAAACCCATATCATGGAGGTGGAGCAGCACAGGGTGGATCGTCATCCTATACGCCAATACCTCCGCCTCCTCCTCCACCGCCACCACCGCCTCCTCCGGTCATCTATCCACCTTATGGGTACGTTTTACCTGTTGAAATTACAACATTGAATATGGTCCATACGACATTACTATAGAAAAAGAAAAAAATATTTAAATAGCTGGCATGCAGTTGGTCTTGGCAGATGACAATAAATAATTTATGACATAAATGAGTTAAAATTGTCAGCAGTCAGCTACAGATGTTAATTTAATGCCTTTTTGACCAGATAAATTACAAAAATATAAATACATAAATAAGATAATTTACGAAATAGCTAAAAGTTAAAAGGGAAACCAATTATATCACCAACAGAGAACATTTGGTTTGAGTAATTTATTTTGGGAAGATATGAGAGCATGGAAATTGAAACTTTAAAAAAAAAAAAAAAGTACATTTTTTAATGTGCATATTTAACTATTTAAGTATGTGGTCCTAGGCATAATGTACCAAAAAAAGAAAAAAAAAAAAAAAAGAAAGGCCTCCACAAAGAAAAAACACATTGCGGGTTATAATTTAAGGGCATGTTTGGACCAGATTAAAATCTGATTTTAATCTGAGTTAGAGTCAAACAATCAATATCAACAACATCTTTTATGAGTCCCACATCTTTTCAATCATATATTTCAAAAACTTCTATCACAATCCACTTAAAATCTGATTTTAATCTACACCAAACATCCTATAAGACATCTAATTCGTGTCAGACACGAGAGAATAATAATCATGTTTTTTTATAAATGGATCAAGTGTAATAATAGATTGTATGATTTCATAAAAAAATAATTAGTACAATATAGAAACATAGCATTCTTAATCACGACGGATATTATCGATATAAGATTAAAATGGCCAATAATAATAATACAACCTAAGTTTGGAAATTGTAAAACTTGTATACCATGAGCCACCCTGGCTGTTGGTAAGAATAAAGTTTTGAATGAGTATGTCCTTTTTTTTTTTGGCCGGCTTCAAATGCACTACTATTTTTTTAACCTACTAAACCAATTATTTAATTCCTACTGCTTTGAAATAGTATTATGAATTTAACCAATAGTTTGAGAACAAGACAACTCGATATATTTGTTATCTCTATATTTTCTTGTACCGGATATTCGAATAATTTCTTTTTAAACCCTAATGAATTCTGTTTAGTCGAGCGTACACATATTTGATACCTAATACTACACGCTAAATTGTCCTTTTAATTTAGACATGCATGTAATGAGTTAGGTGCAATGTAGTTGTAACTCAATTCTCAGATCCATCACTGTGCAAGCAAGTATTGATGTATATTTAATTTTAGAACCACCATGGCACGGTTGGTGTCTTGGTGATTAATTTGGTGTACATAATTAATTAAATCTGATTATAATTGATCTAGTTCTCCATTCTAGCTACATAATCAATTAATTTTATTATTATTTAATTCTCTCTCAATTCAAGTATGTTTACTCTTTCAGGTATGCAACATATCCACCTGATTATGGATATCCTCAGGTTAGCTCTTTTATAACTATTGACTTATGAATTATAATAATCAATTATTTTACATAATTATCAAACGAAGTATCGAAAAATAATTTATGTAGTCAATGTAAATTTTGGTTGGACAGACTGTGTATAACCCTCATGTTCAGCAAGCACAATATTATCATCAGTTATATGGGAGTTCATCGTCGGCCATGGCCAATCCATATTACTACGGATATTCCATGCAAGCAAGGGGGGCATTTTCTATACCCCAGGCGCAACGTATCCAAGGACAGTCTTATTTGTACTATCCTACGCAGATGGAGAGCTCGACTCCCACTTACCCTCCCCCTCCTCCTCGTCTTCCTTTACTACAGTCAACAAGACGTCCTTTGTCATCTCCTACTGGTAATCATCCTTTTACTTATTGAGTTATATCTATAGCAAATATATGTTTAGGTATGTCACTAGGCTGGGTTAAAAATCGGATCAATTCATTACATTCATTATACAATATTACCAATGTTTTAAAACTTGGTGTAGTTGTCGAAATGGAAAAGATAAACGACCAAATAGTAAAAAATGGTTCAACCTAGGTCATATCAATATCAAAATACTAAGATTCTAATACTCAGTATTCTTAACATCGTGGCATGATATATGTCATTGAACCTTGACATAGTTCTGATTGAACTGACTTATTAATTGAATATCATTTCGATTCTTTTAAGATGCGGTTGTTTTAATTGGCAACTAAATCGTTTCTTGGGTCAATTCTCGATTTTACCGGTGCAAGACGAGTCCGATTTTCTAACTAGACTAGATGGTATGAGTGATACTTTTGGTGTAATTATTTAACCTTAGTTAATACATGGATCTTTATTACTAAGGACACATTAGATTTTGAGGTGGTCGGGGGGGGGAGTTGATGGTAACAAAAAGGAACTGTATGACCATGTGATATGAGCTGTTATTTATATAGGGGTGACCCATTGATGGGTCAATAGAAAGTCATATGCCAGAGAGGCAGCAGTGTATACTTACAAAAGTACTGGACACTTCTGAAGTTTCAGTTTGATGCAGTGCCTCTTTCTATTCAGGCCCACTCTCATGTTAAAGATTCTACACTCAAAATTGTCAATAGACATTTTTTTTTATTAGTCCATGTTTAGCCAGATTCTCATTTTTATACTCATTTTCAATTTATAAAATAATATTTTACATCACATTAATTATTTTTCATTTTTTTCAACCACATATTTACCATCACATCATAAAAAAAATACATTTTTTAAAAAATACATTCTTTCCTAAAAAATGTACATCAAACACACTCTTAGCTAAAATGTGAGTCGCTTATGAGCCTAAGATGATTAGGCTCGCGAACCAACTCATACGAGTCGACGAGCAGCTCGCTTCATTTAACCCCTAGTTTAAATTTTTTTGAATGTTTCGTAAAAATAAATTGGTAAATTGACTATTTTTTAGCATTCAAAATTTGGAGCTAAACAAAGAAGGTGAAGTCCTTGTACAGATAATTTATTTTCATGTTACTTACTGGCAAAATGAAACTTTATGTCGTGTTTCGGTGCAGATTCACAGGCTCCTCCTCCTCAAACCTCAACAGAAACAGAAGCTGGTCCTGCTACTTCAGGAAGTGCGACTTCTTAAGAAACTCACTGGAGTATAAATTTCATGGTCAAAACTGCTTATTTGTACAATTTTTTTTTTTTGGTAAATTAATATTTGTTCTTCCCTCCCAATAATTGTTTGCACCAAAATTTTTATTCAACCCACTAACAATTTAAACATGCAGCTATGGAATTATAATTAATGCATGCCAATTTTAAACAAGCATTGTTGTTAGCACAAAATGTAGCTTTGCAATTTCATTTAGGCTCCATTTGATAGGTCGGATTTTCTATGCAACTTTTGTAGTGTTTGATTGGCGAAATTTTCTCGAAAAAATATTTTCCAACTTTCTAAATTTTTCACATTTTTGAGGAAAATAAATTCTTGATGTTTTGATGGGAAAATATTTTCCATTTTTTTTATTTTTGCAATTGGAAGAAATTCTAGACACAATGGTAAAATAGATTTTCACTTTATTGACAATTTTCATGCAAAACAAAGTCAAACGAATGATAGTCGGTATGATTATTTTTTTTTATTTTTTTTATTTTTTTATTTTTGACAATTGGAATAAATTCTAGACCTAATAGTAATAAATATTATCACTTTAATGGAGAATTTTCATAAAAAAACAAAGTCAAACGGACTCAAAACTTTCAATATTTTCCATAAAAAATTATACTAATCAAACACAATTAATTACAATTCTCAGTAAAATAATTTCTAGAAAAATCTTTTCCTCCATCTTCCACCTTGCAATCAAACAAACCCTTATATTCTTTCTTTGTGAGGGAAAAAAATTCACCAAATTTCCGCGACGTTATTTATAATAAGTTATTTAGATTTTGAAGAAAAATATATGCTCTATATGAAGTACCCAATAAAAATACTAGGAAGGACAACAAGTCGATAATATTGTAACAGGTGATATTAGAGATTTATGTCATTTTTGATATACGTAGGCTAAGTGCTCTATGGATAGAGCGATATACTAACAAGACACTATGAGTTAAATTTCTAACACATACAACAAACCACCTCTAGAGTTTGACATTAATCGATAATGGTCTTGTAATTGTTCCACGACGAGTATTTAAAGCCTTTAATTATACGAGATTCGTCCCACGCATTAAAGTGTGAAGCCAAACGGCCTTTTAATTGTAGTACAAATGATTAATCATGATTCGTCAGCAAAAATCGGCTGAACTACTCGAGCACTCAATGAGCACTATATTCCTCATGACTCTTGCTTAAAAAATAAGTAGTTCTTTAAAATTAATCTCAATGTTACTTTTAAATAAGTAAAACTAATCACTATAAATTGTCGTTTATTACCACTCATATCAACTACTTCCAAGTGTATGCATGTGTTCGGATAAGCTAAAAAGTTATTTATAAGTTATTTTTTTTATTAAGTAATTTCATCTACACAACTTTTATCCATATATTATCCACACATTTCTTGATACCAATAATATTCCTCTTAATTCCTAATACTACGTGGTTATTGGCAAGAATATATTAAATCCATCATCTGAGCTCATAATAAATTAAAAGTTGCTCCTGCTACTTAGCAGAGAGTCTTGAGCATTTTACCAAGACGTGCTCTACGAGTAATCCATTACATTTTTTGCTGGAATTCTAATAATATAGGCATTCTTCTTAGCAAAAATTATTGCATTAGGATAATGGCGGGATGATTTGGAAGGCACTATGGCATTAAAATTTTCAAGGTTTAGCCAATGCTTAGCTCAGGACCCTACCATTCGTCATATTTAATTTAGTATTACTAACTTGTATGACTTCGAGAATCATCATGATATTATTGATGAACGTCTTTATCATAATATTTTTGCTTCTCACTTTAGTCGATTAACAATAATTTTTCCATGNGATTTGAAATTTGCATCCGTTTGGATTTGTTGAGATTGTGTGATTGTGTTGACTGCTTGCAAACATGGGTGTTCATTCGGTTCAATCCGGTTATCGTTTTTGGTTTCTTGCAAACTCAAGATGCTAAGCATCGTGAGTTTGAGGAGGGATGTTAACAAATATAATCTTATTTTGTTTTATTGTTTATTAAGGGTAAAATAGTCTTTTAGTTTCCTTTATTTTGGACTATATATAGTTATGTTTAGGTTTTGTATTCACTTTCATTATGCCTAATTAATAAAACCCTAGCATCCCTTTTTTCTATTTCTTTTCTTTGAATTGTTTAACAAGTAGTTCTTTAAAATTAATCTCAATGTTACTTTTAAATAAGTAAAACTAATCAGTATAAATTGTCGTTTATTACCACTCATATCAACTACTTCCAAGTGTATGCATGTGTTCGGATAAGCTAAAAAGTTATTTATAAGTTATTTTTTTTATTAAGTAATTTCATCTACACAACTTATATCCATATATTATCCACACATTTCTTGATACCAATAATATTCCTCTTAATTCCTAATACTACGTGGTTATTGGCAAGAATATATTAAATCCATCATCCGAGCTCATAATAAATTAAAAGTTGCTCATGCTACTTAGCTGAGAGTCTTGAGCATTTTACCAAGACGTGCTCTAGGAGTAATCCATTACATTTTTGGCTGGAATTCTAATAATATAGGCATTCTTCTTAGAAAAAATTATTGCATTAGGATAATGGCGGGATGATTTGGAAGGCATTATGGCATTGAAATTTCCAAGGTTTAGCCAATGCTTAGTGGGTCCCACACTAATTAATTAGTGGGCCCCACACTAATTTGAGAGGACTGTAAATTTACAGCCCTTTAAGTGATGTACAAGTGACTTTTATGATTTAATTTAGTATTACTATCTTGTATGACTTCGAGACTCATCATGATATTATTGATGAACGTCTTTATCATAATATTTTTGCTTCTCACTTTAGTCGATTAACAATAATTTTTCCATGGGACTTTTGAAAATCCTTTTGGTGTACTCTCAATAAGGAAATTTTGAATGATGGGATACATGATCCTTTACATATAAGACTTATTTCTCAAGCAATTTGTAATCCTCAAATAAGCCACAATCTTACGAGGATATGTTAAGAGATAAAATCTACATTGAATAATTACTGAAATATAAATTAATGTATAAAGTTTGAACTACTCCTCTTTAAAAAATAGATTTTTTAATATATCTAATAATTATGTACTTTCAAGCATTATTGAAAAAAAATGGGAGATTAACATAGCATATGAACTTAATTTTATTTCATGTACATGCGACTAACATTAGTGTTTCGGATTTTAAAAATTCTGTAATTAAATTTATTTTTTTAAATTCCAAAATACGTCTCTACACGCGATTTCTTGCAAATTCTAGTGTTTCCTTGTAGCTATTCACCCTCAATCATAAAAATAAACTTCCTTCTACAATTTCAAGAGAAAAATCGAATAAAACGAACTAAAGCTACAAGTACAATTTTTTAACAAATTTTTTTGATAGATAACACTTGGCGTAGCAATATTGGAAGATGAAAAAAAAAAAGGTCAATCAAGTTCGGCCACATCAGTGTTGGTATCGATTCTGTTAAAATTTCCATGTATTTGGAGCTTTATTGATTGGAAAATTGATAATTACTGGAAAATTTACTGTTAAAATTTCCATGTAATTCAATTTAGCCACGGACTTATTCCGTCGGAAAACAACGTTGGTATTTAACAAATAAAATAGCAACAGATATATATCCGTGGTTATTTAGCAATGTAGCTTGCAGTTGGTAAAATTATTGTACTTACCATTGGTTTCCAAAATCTTCCTTTCCAACTTTCCTAAATCTCCTTCAGCTTCAGCTTTGCCATACAATAAGGAAGGAAGCCAGTGAGTCAGTGACATTGATGTTAGGCAATTTGTTGTCAAACGATCTCTTTGGTCGATGATGAAAGTCTCATTGTTTTATTCAGTTGGCATCGGCCAATTGACTGAATGTATATCGACACCACAATTATTCGAACTTTCCACGTAACCCAATTGGGTCATTTGAAGTAGCCTAATTTGATTAGGGTTGCTCATGACCCAACTCGAATTTGGACGGCTCTTACGGTTTGCTAGCCCACTACTTTTTGTTACTGGGCCTAATCTATCTTCTAACCTAAAAGCCCATCCTATTCCTATTATATAATTACCCATTACTGTTGCTGGGTATGAGATTATCGTTGAAAGCCACCCTAGTCTTGAGAAAGAAAGAACCGGTACCTATTCCTCTCGCTTAGTGCCTCTTTGGTGGAACCTGTTTCTCTCCTTCTTCAGTTAGCCTTTGTGGCTAATTACTTTGGCTGTAATCTCTCATCTCAATTCCTTTGTGGGCTATCCATTTGTTGGAGCAACCATTGAGAAGTGTTTGGTTTGTGGATTAGTTTACTTTGTTTGATTGTGGTGTTGATTAGAGACTGAGCCCGGTATTCCTTGGTGGATTGGTGGCGATTTCTTCCTCACAATTGGGGTTGTGTGGCCTTGTTAAGTTATTTTATACATTTTTATTATTTAGTATATATAATGTGCTAAAACAATTATTCAGACTTCCAGCAACATGGTCCATAGTAAATAATAAACATTTAAAAGATGGATAAACGACCCCAAGATTTTACAAAATTTGCCAATGAACCATATTTCAGCCATATATAAAACTTGCTAAAGACATGGAGTCCGTCATTAACATACTTACCAACCGATTTTCTTTCCAATCGACATATTTGTGGGTGTGTTTGAACCACATTATTTTGAAAAAATGTATTCTGAAATAGTAAATTGATGGATAATGTGTGGTTGAAAAAGAAGGAAATGTTATTGATATGATGTAAAATATTATTTTATTTAAGAATGTGTGGTTGAAAATGAGTAGAAAAATGAGAATGAAAAAAATAATGTGTACCAAACAGGAGCTTAATGTTATTAATACCATCAAAATTTATCACAATCGAGCAACACTCATAGCGGTACTCACACCACTGGGCGCTGCGCTGCGTCACAACATTGCTACGCATTAACGATGACGCCGCATGCATGTGACGGTGTCGGCTGAGCAGCATCACGATGCTGCCTCGCTGAAGCTCCATTGTACGTTGCAACGCAATTTTACAGCAACCGACACTGGTGTTGATGACAGCACCTCGAGCGCTAGCGTCCGACGGCTACAAACGGTAAAGTTGCTCAACGTTGGTAATAGTAGAATTGCCGGCGTTGCGAACTGTAGAGTTGCCCAGCANCCAACCGATTTTCTTTCCAATCGACATATTTGTGGGTGTGTTTGAACCACATTATTTTGAAAAAATGTATTCTGAAATAGTAAATTGATGGATAATGTGTGGTTGAAAAAGAAGGAAATGTTATTGATATGATGTAAAATATTATTTTATTGAAAAATGTGTGTTAAAAAATGAGTAGAAGAATGAGAACGAAAAAAATAATGTATACCAAACAGGGGCCAAGTCTATAATAGTTCTTTTCTCATGGTGTATTTTAGGGTGATGGAGATTATTTATTTTCCTTGTTTCGTCTAATATGAATAACAAATGTAAGAAGACAGGGGCCAAAATGGGGCTCGGTCCGAGCCTTGGTTCGGTGCAATCGAGCCCAAGTTGAGCCCTGCTTGAGCTTTTTTCCAGTCAAGCCGATGAGATTTTTTGTCATTCCTATGTTTAATTCACTTGGTTGTGCTTAGGACTTCGTTGGAAGAGGCGTAACAATAGTCCCCCAAGTCCAAGTATGATTATTTATATAATACGTGAACTTTCTAATCTAAAAGAAGAAAAGTTCAATAGTTGAAACTCGCGGTGAGGCAGAGGGATCGATGGCGGGGCTCTAGAAGTGAAGGGTGAGAATGTTCGGGAAGAGACAGTCGTTGATAAGGCTGAATTGAACCTGGGCGAGGCCCTTATATAAGGGAGAGCCCATTCTGGATGCGGCAGCCGTTGATAAGGCTGAATTGAACTTAGGCGAGCCCCTTTATATATTGGAGAGCCCATTCGAGAAGAGGCAGCTGTGGATAAGGCTGAATTGAACCTAGGCTGGCCCCTTTATATATGGGAGAGCCCATTCGAGAAGAGGCAACTGTTGATAAGCTGAATTGAACCTGAGCGAGCCCCTTTATATGGGAGAGCACATTCGGGAAGAGGCAGCCGTTGATAAGGCTTAAATGAACATGAACGAGCCCCTTTATATATGGAAAGAGGCAGCTGTTGATAAGATTGAATTGAACCTGGGTGAGCCCCTTTATATACGGGAGAGCCCATTCGGGAAGATACAGCCGTTGATAAGATTGAATTGAACCTGGGCGAGGCCCTTTATATGCGGAAGAGCCCATTCGTGCAAGGGCTTCTTCCATAGTGTGTGATCCATCCATGGAAGGGGTTAATCATCTAAGGTAACAAGTTGTGGCTCTTTGTGCGATACATCACACTTATTCTTAATGAAGCTATTTTACCTCATTGCAAGGAATGACTTTTCTTTTGAATGGCTTTCTCCATGGTGTGTGATCCATCCATGGAATGGATTAATCATCTAAGGCAACAAGTTGTGGCTCTTTGTGAGATACATCACACTTGTTCTTAATGAGGATATTTTACATCATTGCAAGAGAATATATCTTCCTTGCAATGACTTCCTCCATGGTATGTTTACAATCAATTAATTAGCCATATAATAAATTCAAAAATGCTGGACGTCTAGGTCACCAGGTGCATGGATGTCCAGCTAAGACCATATGATTTCTTGTCTATCTTCAGTGTCAGAAATCCTAATTGTATATATCGAAAGCAATTAAATCGCAAAATGAAAAATAGATATACAATAACATGCAAGATTCATAAAGGTTCGACTTCATATGAGATTATGTCATCTTTTATCGCTTCTGTTTTTTACTATGACGAAAATAAGTTTACAGAAAAAAAACTACATACTAGCTCGATCCGCATACTAACTTTGCATAACGAAACGTAATTAGGTTCCAAAACTCAGCACGCCGAATGGTCCATAAGATCTTATTTGCGTTAACGTTTTCTCTCTGTTGTTGGATAAGTTTTGCTTGTACTCATGAGATTTTGAAATAAAATATTTTAATTTTTAGAAGATGATTTTTTTTAATTTTTTTTTTGGCATTAATTTGAGCTAGTATTTTTTTCGTGCATGAGATTGATATAATATTATAAGATTGTCTCAATTTTATTAAAGTTCATGTTTGATTTGATAACAAAGTTGAGCTTACTAATCTATATATAGGGTTGTTCGGTATTATTTTAATCCAATTAAAATTGAAAAAATAGTCGTTATTGGGTCTCACTCGTCTAATAAAAGTCAACAATAACGACTAGTTTTTCAATTTTAATCTCTCCCAAACACAGTTATAATATAGGGCCCGTTCGATAGAGATTGAAATTGGATTAAAATTGAAAAACTAGCCGTTATTGTTGATTTTTATTAAACGGGTGAGACTCAATAACAGCTATATTTTCAATTTTAATCTCTACCGAACACGCACATCGTAAGAGGGGGGATTGATAAGAAACTTTTGAATACTCAATTTACCCTTACATATTTAGTTATATACCTAATATACCCTTATTTAATTTTAGTTTTGTTAATAAATAATTAATAACATTAATTCCTTACATATTTAGTTATGGACCATGCTAGAGTTATTTCCTCACTTACTACAAGGATGACTTACTCGCCAAGTGGCGCCCTTTCAATAGAGGAGCGCCAATTGGCAAGTAAGCAACCCTTGTAGTAAAAGAGTAAGTACATATAGAATTACCGTTTAGTTATATGCCCAATATATCCTTATTTAATTTTAGTTTTGTTAATGATTAATTAATAACATTAAGTCCTTACATATTTAGTTATATGTCCAATATGTTCTTATTTTATTTTAGTTTTGTTAATGATTAATTAATAACATTAATTCAATTTATGCAACGTGAAATTTAAGAAATCTTAATTAACTATAAAGCATTATAACAGCAATAAACATTTATAATCTTTGTTCATTTTCACACTTGATCCTCAATTATTTTCCGCTATATTCTTATCATTATATGAAACTAAAAAATTATTATAACATTATAATATGTTTTAAAACTCTAAACCTTCCACACACAATATTAACATATTGAAGATTTCAATATACAGAGAGAATGTACAATGAAGAAAAATGATTTAATTGTATCAAAATTTCTATTTTAAATTTATCTATTATCATGAATCATATTAATTGTATATATACATCCGTTTTGGGTGTTCTAAGCATGTGGCAGTCCGCGATATTATTGTCTCATCATATTCATGAAAATATGCATTATTTTTTTATTCATATTTATGAATTTGTGGAGCCATCTTTGGCTGAACATTTATATGTCAGATTTCTTTCACCATTGTGATTCATTTTTGGCTTGATGATTTAAAATTTTTAAAATTTCTAATTTTATGGTTTTTATTTAGTTTTTTATTATTTTATTAAACTATTATTTAATAATTGCTTTTAGGAGAGATGTGGGACTTGAATAAAATCATTTGAGATTTTTTTTCATATTTACCCAATTTTTGGTTTTAAACAAATTTTAGCATAAGTTGCTATATCATATTGGCGTTTGAGCATAATCATATTCTTGATAAAGACAATTAAATGCATTTGAAGAAGTAGATTACCATACTTTAAAAAGGTTCAATTGAGATCGACAGAAATAAGAACGGCCATGTTGAAGTTTTAAAACTAATTTTGTGTGATGGGGAGGTATTATATAATGTCGAGTTTAGATAATACTTTTCTCTTAAAAGTTTCACTATTTGACTAATAGAATAATGTTTCCAGGGAAGAAATTTTCAAGGTACATTGTTTAAAACACAATAAAAAATTTCTTTCCCGTGCTTGGGAAATGAAAAATCTGGGCATGAGTATGGTTCAGATTGGGTTGATTTTGAGTCAAGCACGAAATTGAAATCGACTTGATCGATTTTGATAAATTTCAACTCATAACACTTCTTCTTCTTACTTTCTTTTCTTTCGAAATTTGCAGTTTTGATAGAAGAAGTATAGACGGTTAATAAATTATTTGAGAAAAAAAAGTATATTTGTGTTTTTATTATTTTATTTTTTATGTTTAAAAAGATTAGTTTTTAAATGAAATAATAAAAAAATTATTAGCGGGTTGAATTGGTTAATTGACGAGTTGGTTGCTTAATCTGAAACCAAACCAACCTGATTTTGTAATGGTTAAAATTAACTTAACCAAACCGAATTTTTTTTTTTGTTCAAACCAACCCAAACCGGCCGTACTTGGTTTGGTTCGATCATTTTGATTAGTTTTTCGATTTTTTTGCCCACCCCTAGGAAAAGATACCGACTTCGAAATGGAGAAATAAGAGCAGTCAAACCTTATTTAATAATATTTTCAATTTATATGCATAATTTAATAAAAACTTTTATTCACGCATATTTTTTTTACAATTTTAATTTTAACAATATTTTATTACCTCTAACTACTTTAAAAAATAGTATTAGTACTTAGAAAATATTACGTATATCATTCATACGATATATAAGACGTGCAACAGACGTGCTTACTACTAGTAAGTAAAAAAAAAAATCTAAAGAGCATGAATCCCATGTCATCTTGAAATGTATTAAGCTGAATCACGTAAAATTTGAATTTATAACTGCAATTATTTATTTTAGCATTTATGAAGAAAATTGACGACAAGTTTGTGTTCCACAAAGTTTGATTAATCTGGATTATATTACACCAAAACGAATTATTAGATTATTGTACAAAACTTATATGAAGGTTGAGATTGTATTGCACAAATTATCTAAAAACTTATTGCATATTTAGCAAATGTTTGAGTCTCATTATTTTCAAAATACATTATTCCCTTTTATTTTCAACAACAAATTTTTCAATAAAATAATATTACACGCAAATCCAAAATTTTTCATTTTTTTAACTACATATTCTCCATCAATCTATTATTTCAAAATGCATTCTTAACCAAAAATGAGGCTCAAAGGGGCACTTCATATTCTTAGGCCCTGTTTGATAGGGTGACAATTCCATGGAAAATTGAATTTGTTTTCCATTTTTCCACTTTTTGATTATTTGATTGGATTTTTTTTCCTTGGCAATTGGAATTCCCACTTCCTCCCGCACAGTCACAAATTCTTTGTGTTCCTTGAATTCACTTAAGTGAGAAAATGATTTTTCAGGTATTTTTTTCAATAGAAACAAATTTTAAGTGGAATTGTAACAAATTATATTCCTTTAATGGACATTTTTCATGAAAAACAAAGCTAAACTAACACCAAAAGATCCAAAATTTAAATATTTTTCACATGAAAAATTATACCAATCAAACACAATTAAAAATTATACGCAATTCAATTTCTTAAAATTCATTTTCTTTTCACAAAAATTCAACTTTTTCAATCAAACGGACCCTTATAGTTTAGCTGTTTTGACAGAAGCAACTACAAGAAGGGGTAACAAATGGATTTATTTTCATTGGCCGCCAAAAAACTGTTTATTTCCTAAGGACAAATCAATGCTTGATACCTCTGCTTCTGTTAAGTCATCTATCAATCCCTTCTATCAGTGTAACGATAGTCCTATTCTTACATTGTTGCCTTATTTAAATATTTTAGAGCTCGAGGTACATATGGGGGGTTCACAGACCCCCCACAGATACCTCACAATAGGGGGGGTGGGTGGGGGTTTTTTTGTCATTTTTTATTATAATGCGGATCCACTCACGTGAGTATTAGTAAACATTCTGTAAATCATTTGTATGTACATTAAGAATTATTCTTGAGAGTATACTCAATATATTTGTGGGAAGTATGGAGAATTATTTGTCTCACTTTGACCTAAGATTCATCAATCAATCAAAAAGCATACAAAGTTGTTTGTCCTTAATCAATCAACCGAAAAGCAACGAAATTAACGGAATCATCACAGCTGGAAAAAGGAAAAGCGGCGTCAAATTTCCAGCTGGCAAATGGCAGTATCGTTATTCAACATAAACAGCGTGTTATTTTCGTAAATTGATTCGCTTTCCAGCATGTTCTCCACCTAATTCTCTCCTCTTTTCTTCTCCATTATTTCATAGTTGAAATTCAAGGTCTTTCTCTCAATACTGATTTTCAGTGGAAGGGTATACAGTATACTATGAGAAGAAGAAGAACCTACAGCCCACAAGAGTAAATTTTCAAGCATGTCTTCTTGTTTTGGCCCTCCTTTTTCCTTCAATTTACCGTTCTTTTACGCTTCCCCAATTCGTTGTTTGATCGGCGCTAATCATACTTCTGCTCGCTTCTGCTCACGATAATTAAACAGAGGAATACGTTCAGAAAATTTTGAGAATCAGAGGCCTTTTTTTGGGTTTATATGATGCAGCTAAGGATTTTTTGCGTAAGACTATTTTTACTCTGTTTATTTATAATTGCTCTCCGATTTGCATACATTGTGACCCTCCGAGTGGAATTATGTGACCACGGAGACTTATGTATCTTTTCGTTGCCGGAAAATATCAATGTTGTTACGGGCATCGGGAAACTGGTCAAACCCTCCTCGGCGATTACCTCCGCCAATGGAAAGTCGGCGCCGGCGATGCCCAAGAAGCTGCCGGAACTCTGGGCCACCGGGGATTTCCAGAAGGTCGTTCGTTTCTATTCCTTGACATTCCAGTATCTGATTTATGAGGGCTTCTTGAGCCCAAGTAATAAGGTCCTTTGCGTCGAAACACAGACGGGTGCTGATGTTTTCGCGTTGAAAGAGATTGGGGTGGAGGATTCGATAGGGATTTTCAAGAAAGCATTCAAGCCTCTGGTAATTTCGGGGCAGGGTTTTAAGCAACCCTTCAAGAATAGTACTTTTGATTTTGTGTTTTCCGGTGGTGGTATGATTGAGAAGTCTGCGAAGTTGGCAGATTTTGCCATTGAAATTTCCCGGACCCTGAAACCAGAAGGATTTCTGGTGGTCCATACGGGCACGAAAGATGAGTACAGTCTCAATTCATTTCTTGATTTGTTTCACTTTTGTAAATTGGTAAAAACTAGGGAAATAAATGGGATTGATTCCAAAATGCCATTTATTCGTGAAATTGTCGTGAAAAAAGTGAGTGGATATGGAAATATGAAACAATTTTTTGACTATGGGATGGAAAACCCCAGTGTTGATTTTGTGACCAAATGCTCAGTTCCGGGGTATAAACAAGAATTGATCCATAAAGCAGAGCCTCTAATAGAGGAAGAACCAAAGAAGCCTTGGATTACTTTGAAGAAGAATATAAAGAATATAAAGTACTTGCCTTCAATGGCTGATATAAGTTTTAAACAGAGGTATGTGTATGTTGATGTCGGAGCTAGAAGCTATGGATCGAGCATTGTTAGTTGGTTTAAGAAGCAATATCCCAAGCAAAACAAGACTTTTGAAATATACGCAATTGAGGCTGATAAGACATTTTATGATGACTATAAGTATAAGAAAGGGGTCACATTGTTGCCCTACGCAGCATGGGTGAGGAATGAGACCCTGTTTTTCGAGATTAATAATCAAGACCCCAGTCATAAAAATGTGAAGAAAGGTAGAGGGATGGGGAGGATTCAACCAGTTCAGTCTTCAGGTGGTTCTAGTTCTTCTGCGTATGTGGATGAGATTCAGGGATTTGATTTTGCTGAATGGTTGAAGAATTCAGTGTCGGAGAGGGACTATGTGGTTATGAAGATGGATGTAGAAGGGACTGAATTTGATTTGATTCCCAGGTTGTTTGAAACTGGGGCAATATGCTTGATTGATGAAATCTTTCTCGAATGCCACTACAATAGGTGGCAGAAATGTTGCCCGGGGGAGAGAACTGCTAAGTACCAGAGAACATATGGGCAATGCTTGGATCTGTTTTCTTCTCTAAGAGATAGTGGAGTTCTAGTGCATCAATGGTGGTGACTGGGAATAGCTATATAGTAATTATGTTCCATTTGTTGTTTTGAAAGTTTTTTCCTTTGCTCTCAAATCAAAATGTTGTAACTTTTTGTACCACCATTCATTTAATACGAATTCCATATGTTTTTAATGAAGTCATAGTTGAATTTTATCAGTTATTCTGCAGCTTAAAAATTGTTTTGGTTTTGGAGAATTCGAGATTTGTTGAACTTTTAGAAATAGATTATGGAACTTTTCTGAACTCTTTCGTATATATTCAACTTTTCTCTGCTTTTGTGGACACCTCAATTTCTTCTTGAAAAAAAAAAAATCTTTATGGTCATTGAAAAATATCTCGTGCATATTAATCATGGACCCTTGCGAATTGGAACACGGTAAAACACGATGTAAACCTTAACTGTTTTGCTTGTGAAGTATGTTGAAATTATATACCCCCTGCTGTCACATG
This sequence comes from Fraxinus ornus, assembly GCA_903798235.1. Taxonomy (NCBI): domain Eukaryota; kingdom Viridiplantae; phylum Streptophyta; class Magnoliopsida; order Lamiales; family Oleaceae; genus Fraxinus; species Fraxinus ornus. The sequence goes on from CAIGRF010143308.1 coordinate 28,901, forward strand.
TTAGACTTCAAGGCATGGCCTTATCATTCTTTGTTTTTCATAAATGAAAGATATTTTATGAATTAACGAGAAATGCCAAAAAAAAAAAAAAAAAAGCAAGAGATGCGGTCAGCCACATTAGCTGCTTCTGCAGAAGAAGCTTCAAGTCGCTCAACCATCGACCAAGAGAGAGGCAAAAAGGGTTTGCTCCTCTTCCTTGACAACTTCTCTCTAGTTTATGGCAGCTTCTCTATGGTACCAGTTGTCGTATTATTGAATTTGCTTCACTAATGGGATCACAATTCGAGTTTGATAGTTGTGTATTAGTACCAAGATCGAGTCCTAGACAAGTGGATCTAAATTTAATAGCCAGAACTGTTTTGTGCTAAGAACTAAGTCGTGACTCTATATCCTGAAGAAAGTACATCGGAAAATCTGCAAAGAGTCCAAAGTACTGCTTGTGCCAAAATATAAAGATTAAATAGAAGGGAATTCTTTATAATTTATATTATCATTTAACTGCTTCCTATCAGGTACCTCACATCTGCATAATCCATGTTCCATTTATTGTGTATTAATTCTTTCTTTACTTTTCTCATCAAATTCATATTTTGCATCTCTCTGAAATGCTAGAAGTTAAGGAATCCTGTTAAACAGCCTCCTGTTGTCAAAATTTCAGAGGAATAAATTCTCCTTTATCTTATTGTTTAAATTTAGTTCTTCCTTTTTTAGCTTAAGCAATCTGTTTTTACTTGCTGTTGAGCTTTTGACTCCTTGTAATCAATTATCTGGCAGCTTCTTAGGGATGGAGATTGAAATAATTCAGGTGCTGTTTTTTGATGAATTATGTAAATTTCCTGACTTCTGCATTTTATTAATTTAATTCGGACATGCATGTTTGTAAACTTTGCATTACTGTCGCCTCCAATTTCACTTCAATTCTTCTTGTTGAAATAGAAAAACCTATTTTATGGTCATTGTAAAATATTGAAACGCTTGGTGTACGTAGATTGAAATATTATGCGCTATAATGTGTTGCAATATTATTCTGGCACATGTCAAATTCCCATAATAGCTCTTGATGAGTAACTTGACTGCGATCTTGCGAAAGACCTTTGATCCTTTGATTTCTGCATAACACCAATTGTTGGAAATTGATGCATTTTTCCCTTTTTGCTGATTTATATTTCATTGAATTTGGTGAAGGTGCAAGAAATTCTTGAAAGTCGTTTGGGCAGTTTGGTGCATTTCCTCTTGGTTTTTAAAGCTGCAGGCGTATGAATAGCAGATCACTAAGCTGAGAAAAAGCAGTATGCTTCATTGCTGTCCAAATTTATATTCATCATGTTAAAATACTGCTTGTAGTGCTGATCTTTGTATTTGTGGCAAATAAAATCTTGAACATACGTTTGCATAAAATGAACTGTATATTGCTGTATATTATGTTACATCTTTATTGTTAATCCAGCTGACAGTTTTCTTCCCCAAACATATTTTTCACTCAATGGACAAGGTAATCCCTGGTTTATGGATTTACTTCAGTAACTTTTTTTGAATAACTTCAGTTAAGTATTGAACTTAACTTCTTAGTGATGCTTATCTAACATAGAGTTTACTGATGCATTTGTAAGATGATAATATGATACATGGGTATAGAAAACTTTTATAACAGTTCATCCCGAAGTTTTCAACACCCGGTTTAGCATGGTATTTACCTACTTACCTGTTCCCTTACCTACAAGTCTTGCATCATTGCTCCGGTTTGCTTTTGCATCTATTAGTTTTCAATGGTGCCTTGCTCTGTATGATAATGCAAAATGTAAGATTCAGTTACTGACATCTACCTCTACCTATGTCTGAAAACTACCTCTACCTATGGCTGAAGAATGGAACTTTAGTTTGTTAATTTCTTGTTCAGTTGTTAAGTGGAGCTGCAGCTTGTCTTTGATTAAGGTATTGTACGAGTTGGGAATTGTTTTGGTGTTAGTTTAAGTGATTATGTTCCTCTTCTACAGACAAACCATTATAAATAAATATGTAGTCATTGTGGTGTGCAAGAAACCAATTATTTTTCTTTTGACATTTTATTTTATTTCTTTTTCTTATATGAGATTCCAAAACACTTATAATATTAGGTTGAACGATTAACAAAGAAAATGCATTCACAAATTCACAACGAAAGTAATATTTGGAAGTTGATTTGCCAAACATATAATCTAGCTATCGTAACTAATGGTGGTAGTGTAGCGATAACCGATAATACATAGGTTAATCTTGAGTGTAGCGATAACTTAACATTCTTCAACATGTCATTTGTAGAAATCTATTTCCTACCCAAATTTGAAGAAAAATTAAATGAAAATTCAAGTTTAATCACCTCAAAAAATAGGATTTGCAGTTTTTCCATTTTGATTTTCGGATGTCCTAACTAGACATGAAATAGGTTGTGTCAATCCACCTTTTTTTATTATTTTGTCGTAGGTCATGCCGGGTTTTGTCTTGTCAAGCTTGGCATGACCTAAAAATCGACATGGTCCAGTTCCTGTCTACTGGGTTTGCAAAGGACGAAGGTGCATCGGGTCGTGCCATTAGCCATTTCCCACTCGAAACACCAACCAACATACACGAGATATATGGATAATAGAAAAACAAAAAGGACAATAAATGCGCCTAGAGTAACAACCATAAATAGAAGAAATAAACACGTTCCTAGTCCGTGGCTCTCTCTGTATGTAAATTCAAAAGAAAGGGCCAAAAGAATTACCCAAAAATAGGCAAAAAAAAGGAAAGAGAGAATAGAAAGATGAGATAAAAAGGATTGAGGTATAGGGAAGTAAATTTGAGGGCAGAATGTGTCATTGAATGGCCATTTTGTCAACCCTCTTCTTCTGACTTTTTGCATGCATTGATTGATATTTGATATTACTACGTTTTGATCCAACCACAGATGATGTTTATTACAACATTTGATTACGACGTTGTTTTTAATTCTCTTAACGATTCTTTTTAATATTTTTTGTTCAATAGTTCTCAGAAAGGCTATTATTTTGATTTCTCCTCCTTTTTCCTCTCAAGCATTTGCTTCCCTTGAGAATCTTGATTCTTCTTCCTTAATTCAGATTGGGACAAGAATTTGGGACAGCAATATGGGACAATGTTGTTCATGTCATATTCAAAGTTATCATGTCGAGAATCGTGAAGAGGAGAGACAGGTTAAACATGAAGAAGATATTACATTTAGAGGCCATGCTGGGGCACATGTTAGGCTGCAAGGATCATCTAAATTTGTATCAATGTATACTCAGCAAGGGAAAAAGGGGACTAACCAAGATGCCATGACTGTTTGGGAGGTATATTCATT
>CAIGRF010143314.1:0-26503 GCA_903798235.1 Fraxinus ornus
AGAGAAGAGAGCTTAATCACTTGATTGGTGGTTTATGTGGGCGCTGACGTCAGAACTTTCCATGTGCATTTAGCTGATTGAATATCTACATATCTCGTCAGTGATCTTCAATCATTATGTTTCTTTTAATCTCGATAAACTACACAAATTTCTCGTGCAAGCAAAACAATAGGGGATCTGACCTTAATAACTGATCTCGGGTGTCAACCACCGAACCAACCTCACGTTAGGACCCGCTCATCTTTTATAATAATCCAAACTTAATTGACCTCAAAGTTCGGACATCAACAAATTCTATTGATGCTAATTATGTAGGTATTTGACTTGAGAAAAGCATAATATAGAAACAAAGACGCACCGAACTGTGCAACGGCATACGGTAGCGCCTGGACCCTTCTGATGATTTTCTCTTGTAAATTGTGTAGAAGTTTGACCTAAAACAAATTCAAACATGGAAAGAAAGAGTACTTGATTAATTTGTATAATAATTTATCATTTCGAATTGTATACTTGGTTAGTTTTTCTTTGTTCGAAGGCCTTACACAGGTGCCAAAAACACGAGGAACTATATATACGTTATTTCCTGTAAACAATATGAACAAAAACGAACGAAAAATTAGAATCACACGTGAAAATTACCATGCATGTCTCATGTTTGACTCTATTGCAATTTTTTTCCCCAATAGATTTTGAAAAAAGTGATTTAATGAAAAAGATTGGATTTACTTGCAAATTTATTTTATTGAGGGAATGTGCGATTGAAAATAAGTTTGAAGAACAAATAGGGCAATTATATATAAAAATATAAGTCTGTGCGAATGTACGTATATGTATGTAAAGAATTTCCAAGAATGCGTAGCCGAGATGCCAAATATGAAAACCAAGGTTTGAACACTTAGAAATGCTATTTTCTTGGTGAAGCTCTTTGTACCACAAGCACTTGCAACAATCAAAGAATCTTGAAAATATTGTAAAAACCACATATAGTTGGGTACATATTTAAGTAGGATGTTAGGCAAAACTACTTGTAAAATTTGCCAGCGACGAAAGTGCAGATTATTCTAAATAAATATTATACATTTGTATTCATTGTACACATTAATCTAATCGTTCGCTTATGCAGCTAAAACTAAGAATTGTAATACATTGTCTAGTTTCTGATTATACAAACTAATCTCTACATCCTATTCCTATTTATGTAAACTGACTTTCCTTATTTTCTTATCTCAACTATATAATCTCGTTTCTTTATTGTAAATGTTTTATTTTGTTCGTTTACTAATATACCCTTATTTAATTTGCCCAACTATAATCAATTTGTTACTAGTTATTGATAATTGAATAAGGGTAAATTAGAATATTTGTTTTGGCAAAAAATTGTTTTTTTAATAACATTAAAGAGTATGTTTGAACCCCATTTTTTTTTTTTAAAAAAATAATTGATTTTGGAATAGCATTTTGATGAAGAATGTGTAGTTAAAAAAAAAAAAAAAAATTATTGAAGAATCTGGTTGAAAAAAAAAAATTTTTTGAAAAAAAAATGGAAAACAAACAAGTCTGAATAAGATTTTTTTTAATTAAANTTATTTTTTCGATTAAGAGGGTATTTAGTGTTAATTAAAATTAAATTTTTAATGGATTATGATATAAGTTTTTGAAATGTGTGGTTGAAAAGATGGAGGACTTAAGAAATATGAGGTTGATATTGATTGTTTGACTTTGACTTAAATTAAAATCATATTTTAATCTGATCCAAACATGCCTTGGAATGTGTTTGGTACATATTAAAATGAGAGAATGTATTTTTTTGAAATGATGTGATGAAGAATATGTGGTTGAAAAAGAAGAAAAATTTGTTATATTATTTTATTGAAGAATGTGTGGTTGAAAATGAGTAGAAGAATGAGAATGCAAAAAAATAATGTGGGTCAAATAAGGGTTAATTCATAGAACGTTGAGGATAAGAACGTGTTAAAAAATGAGAGATATAAGTACAAAAATAAGCAAAGTTAAATACTTTTATTGCGATTAAATTGTAGCGTCGTTAACAAAAAATGCAATGTGAATATAATTACTATTTTCTAAATCAATCACAGACATTATTGTCACTAACAAATAATAATGGTGACATTATAAATCGTTGTTCTAAAAAGCACCGCCGCCTAAGTTCGAAGTGAAAGCAAAATGCCTCATTTTGCGCTTTTTCATTTTTTTTAATTTTTTTTCACTCCTAGACGTGCCTAGCGCTCGCCTTTTCTTTTAAGGGCCTGTTTGGTTTGAATTTTCCAATTCTACAGTAAATCAATTCTCATTTTTCAACCACACATTCTTCAATAAAATAATATTTTACATCACATCAGTACTTTTTTCTTTTTTTTCAACCACATATTTCCCATCATATCACTATTCAAAATCAATTCCTCCTCCAAAAAATCTAAACCAAACAAGCTCTAAGTAAATATAATATTTTATAATTTTGGATGTGTGGTATGTATTATTTTAATTATTAAATGATTTTTAGAATGATTAAAAATTTAAAATAATTCTAAAACTAAGAAAACATCTTTTTATGCCTATATCTAACCTAGACTCGTAAAATTTGAAGCTTGACCTTCATGTTTAATCACGATTTAAGCTTTTAGAACATGAATATAAATATCTATTAAGTACTTTTGCTTAAATCAATTCAAGCAATTTTATCGTATGATCTAACATAAATTTATTTATTAATTAATTGACGTCTCGTGCCCTTATTTCTTCGCACAGCAATGCTACCTTAGGAAACAGTTACTCTCAACTCTCAAGTCGTCCTGAGTCAAACTGAGCCAAATAAGGGCTGACCGCCCTATGCCTACATAACCAAATTCAAAAGGTATATTACACATTAAACTACTAAGCTGTACTTTTATTAAAAGCTCTGTCTCAGTCGTATCCACATCTTAATTGAATCACATGTGCATGTTGGGCTAAGTTTAAAGAAATAGAGTAGAACCATTATTGGCTTCCAACCTCGAGCTCTAGGGTCAAGTTGGTCCTACCACAACTTGTCTCAACTAGGAAACTATTAAAATGTGTTAAATTGTCGCGTGATTCTTACATGTCTAATTTTGTGAAACTAGATTTTGTTTCACAACTTGATCAGCGCCAACAATTTTAAGTGGTATGTGTTTTAATGAATATCGCTTGTCTTTTAATAACTTCTCTAGCTCTAGTTAGGAATAATTTAGGCATGATCAAGCTCGAACTTATTTCGAGGTACAACCTCTAGACGACCAAGGGCACTAGCTAGGTTCAAAGAACTAGTTACTTAATTTGACAAGTTTCTCTCACCTTATTGATTGCAAAGTAAGCTCATTAGCCATTATTTTCCCCAAATTTGAAATTGGACTCTAACCCACAAAAGGAGAAGTCTCTTTGAAAAGTACACTTGGTTGTTCCACTATAATTTCATCATATTTCATGGTAAGGGATTATAGGTTAAAAAAACACCCAACTATTTGAATGGACTTAGGTGGATCTAGTAATTAATGCACTACTCCATTTTAGAGGTTCATAAGCACTGATTTATGTGAATATTCATTGAAGGGTAAGTTGGCAAGTAAGTTAGATTTCATTTTTCACTTGTGTCTATGTGCAAGAAAATCATGTACAATTTATCAAAATCTCAATTTAGTCGCTCTACTTTCAATTGTTTCAATTTAGTTGCTAAATTTACAATTTCAACTCGTATTCATCAACACCGTCACCTAAGAGGAAGATTAACGACTAGAAAGGTACAGATCAGCGGCACATATGATACGATGCTATTATTTTTAACATAGCTGATGAGTTTGAGATGACATTATAAGTTTGGCGTCTATAAATTTGAAGTTAATTTTTTTTATTCCATTTGTAACTTGTATGTGCGAGAGAGAAAAAATAAAAATAAAAATAAAAAAATTGACACTGAATTAGGCTAGATATTTTTACATGAAATAGAGGGAAGCAAGTAAAATTATTTTTACGAGAATGAATTCTACATTTTGAGATTATAAAAAAATGATTAGAATGTGTAGCTTTTAAAAGATTTTCAAGAAAATTTAGTTAATAATTACATAAGAGAAATAGCTCAAATTTCCAATATATATATACATGCTGCATTCTGTATAAAAGAATTTAGTTAATAATCACATATTTTATGGGATCAGGAATTTTTGTCACCCTTTCAACGACACATTTCATTTAATTTTTATCAAAATTTACTAAAATCCTAATTTTTAACTGCACCAAATAGGGGCTTAATATTCTTGACCCCACTCTAAATCTTGGATTGGTCAGGTCATGACATGTGGAACTCAATTTTATCCCTTCTCTTATTCATATGATCTTTGCCCTCTTCCTCATTTTAATGGATAGCATTCATTAATTCAAGGTCAAGCTGGAATGCTGGATGGGTTCAAGTTCCTGATTTATTCCAAGCAGCAGATCCCAAAAACCCATAAATCGAGTCATGAATAAGTGGTGTTGAGAGTTGAAGTCTTGCAGCTTTGAGACGAGAAAAACTAATTTAAATAAAGTATTTAAAGATATTTTTTTGTCTCATATATACTAATTTTTACTTAGTATTTCATGGAAGCAAATTACATATTAACCATTCTGAGAATGATTTTTGCATAGACAAAAACATAAACATATTGCACATGTTTGAACAACGTAGTACTTTACAACTTAACCAACCTTAAGTTACACAAATCTTTCTTATTATCTTTTGAAACGCTTCGGAATACACAAATACATACGAAGAACCACTTTCTCTCGATGCCACTGGCTTTTGCAGATCTTCCGATGGTAATCGAGCATTAGTTCTGGCCGGAGTTTCTCACTGTAGCTTAAGATTCTTCAGACGCCTGTTTACAAAAATGAATATGCGGATGTATGAGAATAATTATTGAATGCATATCCGGTTTGCATAAGTTACATTAATCCTAAAGATCAGATTCTGATGAAGGTGAGGATTTCAAAAAAAAAATCGTCATGTGCGATCCTTGCGTTGAAAAGAAAAACTTATAAATTATTATTTTTCAAAAACGAGGAAGCCTGAACTTAGACCATGTGCTATGATAAAAAAAACAAGTAGGATTAAATTTCATGTGGTCTCTTTTACGAAAATGTATAGATTATACTTTAATAACAAGTTATAGAGTGCAAGAAGTCTTAAAATGTATTCTCTTCTGGCAAATGAGAGGAAAATACATTTTATCCCTCCGTGTTCGTGTTTTCTCGATTTGGAACTTGGAACTTGGATCTCTTCTCAGATTTTCATTTTCTTTGACAAGAATATGATTAATCTAGTACTAAAAATGTGCAAATTAGTGTCAGAGAGGAATCTTTATACGTTAAGAATCCAGTTTAATTCAATGGACAATGCAGAGAAAATTAATTTGCCTTGTATTTGAGTGGTGGGAGTGGGGTACTATACCTCTGTTCATGCCATATCCTCTACCATTGTTTGGAATAGGCCTGTAATTAGGTATTGGTACTTGATCAGTTTCTATCTGCATGATGTCCTTGACTAGGGCCTCATAATGCCTCCTCACTTCGTCCGCCGATTTCTCACCTACTGCCCGTGCTATGTTGTGCCAGCGGTCTGGCGTGTCCTTGTCATACCGTGCCAAAGCCTCCTCGAATTGCTTGTTTTGTCTAGGCGTCCATGAGGCCATAAGTAAAGAAAGATATATTCCTCTAGTGAAATGAGACACGAACTCGAAAGTGCGCCTAAATGAGAAGGAAAGGAAGTTTTTGGTTGAAGGGGGGATTGAAGAGAAGAGTTGCCTCAGTCAAGGGAGAAATACAAGTCAAGTTGAAGGTGTTTTGCTTAGAAATTTCGACATAAAGTTGCTTATATAGAGAAGAAAATTTGATGGCAATGGGAGAGTGCAAGTTGACGAATATTTTTTTTATCTTTTGCAAGAGGGTACATATAAAAGATGTGATTCGCGTGCTTATGGGTCACTACATGGGCAAAGTAGTGAAGATGAATAAGGGACAAGCTTTTTGTTGAATTCTTGAAAAGTCATTTTCTAGCCTTATATAATATCAAGATAAGCAAGTGGATTAAATGGGAAATTCTACCCAGCTGGTGGGGATTAGATCCCTCCTATTTCAAAGTTCCTATAAGTTAAGATAGATGCGCGCCTATATCACCACACTTCATTAAAGAAATTCTCAAGATATTCTATCTTTTTGTGGGATATTGTTGCCTTAATTTTGCCTATTGCGTCATTTTCTTACTTGTCTTTTTCATTGATTTTTATTTCAAATAATCAGTTCGGCTCGACGCCTTATGCCACACCCAAAGGGATATGGAGGTCGGAATCAAATTATGGGAGACATCTTAAAAAAACATCATTTATGACACAACATAAAAACTCCTTAATTTCCTTCGACGGTAATACTTTCTAGACCAACCAATCAAGAGAGTAACAAGACAGCTTAGGTTACAAGCCTAAGCATCATTATGACTCCGTCATAGTCGACCTTACCAACCAATCAAATTCCATCAAACATGCGATTGTTCGAATTACTAGATCGTAACACCATAACTTGACATTACTAGCTAGGGCTACTTGTTTTAGTTCACCTACCTATATATATAAAAAGGAGAAGGATATGTGAAAGAAGAAGCCTCGACTCTTTTCCTCTTTCCAAATAAAATGACTGTATCCTATGTTTCCCCTTCGAAGTTACCATTTAGGCTTAAAATCATTGTACTCCAAAAAAATAAAAAAATAAATAAAAATCACTGCTTCAAATTTCAATGTTTTATTCCCTATATAATATCTAATCCTGAAGTTTATCTGTCAGTTTTGGTTGGAAATGGTGAGTTTATCATGTTGTTAGCAACATTTGAAAGGTTTCTATCCCTGCACTGTACTTAAAACTCTTTTCAGTAGGGTATTTTGTCATCAGAGGAAACCCTATTCTTTTTATGTCAGTTCTTGCTTAGATTCTGCTGTTATTACTTCCAGGTTATATGAGTCAAAACGACCTCTATATCTTTTGGAGAATTTCTATAAAAATTTTGGACAATAAAATTTGGGTTCGGGGTGAGCATAGGGGTCCTAAGTTATTAATTTTTTTTTTTTAGCTATGGTACGTAATCCAATATTTTTCAAATTATATTTTATTTTAAATGTATATATCATTGTTCTGATAATGATACAGCGCAATATGTAAAATGGTGATTAACATTTCAAGCACTCGTTAATTTAATAGAATACTGAGAATTTGACCATCAAATATTCATTTATTTAATTGGGAGAATTGAAAAAATTTCAAAGACAAAGACACAGACAAAATCTAGGAAACTAATCTATAATCTATTAAATATCGCATCAAGTAAGAATCTTTTTTTGGACGATTATAGCCATGCTACAATTCAATTATTTTAAGAATATCTTACTTTTCGTTTTTCAATATGTATTTAATCTATAAATGGTAATAAATACTATTGTTCATTCTCAATTAATTAACATTAACATTCATTTAATTAATATTAATTAGAATTTCACATTCATGTCCACGTTCATGTCTCTGTTATTAATTCTAAATTAATTAACGTTCACATTCATTTAATATCACATTCAAAAATACAGTTCATTATTCACATTTATGTATGCTAATTAGTATCCAATTTCACTTAATTGAAAATTAATTTATATTTATTTAATATAAATAATTTAACTGTCGCATATAAATTATTTGGTATCAATTCTAAATTAATTAACATTCATGTTAATTCATGTATTGTATTTATCATTCATCTTCATTTATGCATTTAATTGTAGTTCTAATATTCACATTCGAGTATGCATTTTACTATTTATGTGAATGTATAATAATTAACATTTATTTTCAGGGACTTGTATTTATCTCATATTTCGATCAAAAGGGTAAATTGAGAGACAAATATTACTTTCATAGCACTTATAAAATATTTCAGAATTACATTCAATGCTCGTTCAATTCTAACTAGTCTAAACAAATTTCCTAATAATTAAAACAAGAAAATAAATAAATAAAACTCAATTCCTATTTGTGAATAATAAAAGTTTCAATTTGACACCTTAAACGATGAAATTTCTCAAGCCCATGAGTTCGACTAAGCGGCTCATTTCTGCTTAAAAAAGTGCTATAGTTCATCCAATTGTCACAATATCCATTGCATTAGATAATTTAGATCATTTATGAGTGCAAGACATGAGGAAAATGAAATACTTTCTAGCCGAATGGAACCTGGTTAAACTGGGATTATCCTCCACAAATATCAGTCAATTACCAACTGATTTGCCAAAATATTCCCCTTGTTTGGAATCACTTCCAAATTTTCTACCTTTCAATTGGTTTTCCCGCGTGGAATCAATACCTAATCAGGATCAAACAAAAAATTGCTTTTTATCTTATGGAATGTTTCATGACCAAATTGATTCCCTTCTTTATTTTGAAAATTGACACACTACTTGCTCTTATACTCTGGTATTAACAAGTTTCAAATGATTCAACGAGGTGTCGAAATCTTGTCCTCAAAGTTGAACTCTTGCTTTTAGAAGTTTAACTGGTTAGAGGCAAACTATGTGTATGTCCTTCATGCGTTGACCAATTTTATTTATTTACTTATTTTTTCCTTTTTCTTTCTCTAAAAGATGGTCACGTGCAGTCATTTAAATTTTATCTTCGATACATAAAACATGTCCCTAACAAGTTCATAATTTTTATTGTTGGATTGTGTAGAGCCTCGTCATAATATTCACTTATTCCCCTTGACTCGGAAGCCATGAGGTGAACTTATTGAAAGTAAATTTGATATTCACTATATATATTACGTTACCCGAATATTCCTACTATGTAAAGGGTTTTAGGAGGTCGGTTTTTGTGTTTAAGAGGCATGAAATCCCATTTACTATTCTTTGTCACAATGAAAACTTGTCGTGGCAAAGTGAACTTAGCTCCCTTGTGGAAGTGAATCATTACAATCCATGACATCCCTCCTGTCTACTATCATCCATTCTTGGCTAAACAACATTTTTATGTATCTGTATTTAGAAAATGTTTGAAGTCTGAGTGACTCAAGTTGCTGGTACTGGTCAATTGAGAATATGAATGTCTTAGCACTTTTCCTTTGAAAGCAAAATGATAAGGCAATATACAAGTTTGGATTGTTGATGACCAAGAGCCACTGTCATATACATAAAAAAAATCAAGAAATTCAACAAAAAAGAGGTGGAAAATTCCAGCTTTTAAAACAATTGGCAATGTATGCTTATGGCTTTGAGAGACTGCCCACACGCAGATGGAGGTCCATTCCTACAAGGCAATATTCAGATTAAAATGCTGCAAGAATCTGTATCAAAATAGGGGTAGCCCTTTGATATTTCAGAATCTTTATCATCTATTGTCAATCCCTTTCATTGGAAGTTGCAAAACAGGCTACCCCATTCCCCCTGGAAAATACGTTGTCACTTTAATCTCCATCTTCTTAGTCGATTCGTATCTTGCTTTTTTCCATCTGATAAACCGATAAGGGTCCGAGCCAAATCTCCACCACTCCCATCGTTCAAATGGAAAAGTAAAAAAGATAATGACGGTGATGGTTTTAAACTTTTAACCAAGGTGAGTTATCATAACCTCCTTTTACTGGTCCAATCAAATGGCAAGAAAAGCTTGAGGACCAAAATTTTGACAGAATATTTGAATAAAGGGACATACATCTGAGAGAAGTTTTCTGAATAGTTAAGAGTCATCAATGAAAAGGAAGTAATGGGATTCCTTTGGAGATGAAATGTTCCAAAAGATAAGGAGATAGACCTAGCAGACATGTGCTCAGCAGATTTGACATTAATACATTATCATACTACAAGAGATTCCAGTAATAACTGAGATATGATTCATCTTTTTCATGAAAATAATTTTTTGATTCACCAATTTATAGGGAATCAATATTCGTACAAATTTGAACACTTCAGTTTCTTTGCCAAAAAATATGGATTTACTAAGACCAAGTATTTTTCTTTAATAAACCACCATGGAGTATATGTTAATAACAAAGCAGAAAAGGAAGCACAGAATTTTAAAGGCAAAAAGCCTGACCTCCAACTCATGAAAACAAAATGAAACTTAACCAGTCCAATGAGTTATTTAATCGGTTTGTGGTCACTCTATAGATTCAACGAGCTAACAGTGTCTTTTTTCTCCACAAGATACGGTCATATTTTTTTGGAAGAATATATTCATCCTTATAGCATGTCTTTGGCTAATAAGTTGTCATGATAGATGATGTGTTATTGTTAGCAGGTCCAGGTCCACTAATTGTCACGCAGGCATTGATTTGGCATTGATGTAGGGTGTGTGGTGGAGTTGGCATCGATGGCTGATGAACTATAGGGAAAACCAAATGTGGGAGTTGTACCATAATTTTCAGCAAATTTGTTCGACATAAGCTGATTTGAAATTCTTAAATTAAGGCATTTTCTAACTATGTATACTCTTTATGGTGGAGTATGGTAATTCTCTGTCTTGAATATGGTACTTCTGACTTTGACAATCCATGATTTTTCTCCGATTTGAGAGTTTTCATCATGTAAATCTCTGTGTTGTTATTTTTTTCCATTTTTATATTTTTTTTTACTTCAAAATAATTCTTTGGCTTGGATAAATAGAGGGATTGGTTTCAATTCCCTACACTTTAGAATATTCTTGTATTTGAAATATGTTTTACCAAAGTTTAAAAGTCAGTTCCACAAAATTACTAAAACCATATTCAGTTCGACTTTGATGGTACAACAAAATTAACAGTGTCTGGTGGAGTTGCTAAAAATTTAATTTTATTGAACCTTTTAATAGTGGATCAAACTGAATAGTTAACAAGATTTGTGCTGTTTACTCTTAGTTTATGAATGGATCTGATATCTCTTCATAGCTTTCTCCAACAACTGTAATTAACAATTAGGGGTTAATACATGTTTGCTCCGAGTTTGGGAGCTCTAACTATTAAATTGCTGTGTTGAGAATATAGAAAGATTCCCCTAACATTTTCTGCAAAATTTTCCTGAGCGTCAAGATTATTTCCATGATAGTTTGATGTTTAATTAAATTTGAATATTTCGTACGCCCGTACAATGTACTGGCTTTGGTGTTTTTAAGGTAATGTTAGTGTATCAAATATTAATGATATTGTGAGACGTAATAATTAGTAAAATTTAATAATGATAATATTGTAGTAAGATTTAAATGAAAAAATTTTGGTAGCCAAAATTTATTCTAAGGAAGAAATTAATGAGAACAATATTAATCATTTTTAAGTTTACTAACATTTCAAAATATCTATAGTACACACTGAATAAGGAAGAAAGTTTAATGAAAAATAAAAAACGAAAATATTATCTGATAATATTAAACATGCTAAATTTTATGAACGGTTTTATTTTGAGTCGTGCAAATGTTGAAGAAAATTTTCATCAAATATTTGGGGGCAATGCCCCCAATGTGATCGATTTCTCCGTTTAGGTTGTGGGAGTCGAGGGGGTAGCGTCCATCGTGGGGGTTCAGGGGCAACGCCCCNGACCTGCCCGATCAGGTCGAGGGGGCAGCGCCCCTCATGGAGGTTCGGGGATCGACCTGAATGGTCGGTCGTGAGGGTCAATAGGGCAACGCTCCCGAAAGGAATTTTGTTTTTCATTTATGTATGGAATTGAATATTTTCTAATGTTTTTGAATTAAATTATTAATAAGTGAAATTGTATTTATAGTTTGTGTAAAATGTAAATAAGTCAAATTTTTGAAAAAAAAAAAAAAAAAACACAGGTGCCCATGTCTCCGTACAATGCGAAGACACGACCATCCGTGTTCGTGTCTCCGCACACGGAGTGCACGTGTCTCTACATAGCGCAGAGACACGAGTGTCTCCACACGGACGTTCGTGTCTCCGCGGTGTGCAGAGACAATATCTCCCTTTTTTTTTCCCTTTTCTGTTAAATAAGATATTTCAATTCATTGGCTTTTCCCTGATGAATTAAAAAAATATTTCGAAAGGTTGGTATCCCTCCGAGATTTGAATGATCTTGCATTCCAACAAATTTGGATAACAATTGTATCTCGATGGGTCGAACACAATCATGACGGTAGCCGCTCCATTCTCTCTAAAATAAACATAGAAGAACCCAACAGAAACAATAACCCGTCGGAAATGAAATTAAAAAACTCATAAAGTTTTTGTAAATTTCAAAAAACTTAAAAAAAAAACTGAAGAAGAAGGTATGTACTCTGTTTGAATTCTTGGGCATACCTTTGCTTTTGTTTGTTATGTAGAAGAAAGAAATTGATGAATAATATGTTATTTCTGGAAATCAATAAAAATAAAAGAGTTGAGATAGGGAAAGTGAAGGAGGAGGAGAAACTAGATATTTGTGAAATTGTTATTATTGAGAGTCGGTTCAATTAAAATTGAGAAGAAAGCCAGTCAACAATTGTGGCTATCACTGTAGAAAAATCAGATCGCACAAAAATGAAGTGTGAAAGCAAGGGTGCACAAATGAACAGTAAAACACTCATCCCCTCTTTTAATATAAAAATAATGATAATGATAATGATTTGTAATCCTAGATAGTCCTTTGGACATTTTCCAATAGTAATGCCCCTGAATAAATTCAAGTTGCTTCATTTCTCCATGCTGCAGCTCCGCTGCTGCTCAAATAACATCGGCAATCGAGATCATACCTACTATTTTTCCATCTATCACAAGGGCATGTCGCATATGATTCTCTATGAACATTAAAATGTCTATCATTTTCCAAGAACAATGTCAATGTGCCTGTAATCTGGATTCTTTCTTAAAATATGCACTCTTACCTGCCATCAGCTGCATTGCTTGCAGAATGCTGGTATCTGATGTTACTGTTTATCAGCTTGTCCTATTGAGACAGTAAATATTAGGTAAAGGGTTAGAAGAGAACAGTGGATGGCCCAAGAAGGAGAAGTCGAAGGAGAAGAAGCATTAACCTGATCAGTCATTATGTCCCCAACTTTTGTATATTTAGATGATCTATCCTGCACAATTATCTTCCGTAAATTGTCTGTTTTGAACAATACGTACGCAAATTAGGAATTTAAGTTCAGAAATGTAAAGTGAACATGCATAACAAGTTTATAATCATCTGAGATTCGGACAAGAAAATTTTAGTAGGCAGGCTACAATGACCAGAAAGACTATTCATTGATCTGAGTAGCTGCAGGTCGATAAAGAGAGCAGTAAAGTCCCTTCTCGAGGGAGTTTCTTTTCTTAAGCATGTATGTGTTTTCTTTTTGTCCTGGGCAGGGGTGACGTGTCTGGAAATTGGTTTTTGGATATCGAACTTCAACTACTCGTGTTTAATAATGTAGAGAACAATACCTCTTTCAGTAAAAATTCCTGCAATTAGCTGTTGCTCTCCTGGCTTTAGTACCACCAAAGATCCTATATTGTTTTCTGCCATCTGCAAATTTTAAAACAAATTGTCACTGCATTAAAAAACAGAAGACGATAGATTTATCCCCTGTAATTTTTTTAAGGGTTGAAGAAACCAACTTGCTTCACAGCATCATAGACTGTCATTTGAGCGACACCAGAGCCAAGATCCGACCATTTCTTCGCCCTTTGTCATTAGTACTTCTGCTACTGTTGTATTCTTCAATCCCTTGTCCGGCATTGTGTGAGAATTTGCCACTATTATACCGTTAAGAGTCTTTGTTTTGCCTTGTGGGATTGGATGTGACACATTCATAGCGTGACAAAACCCTTTTCAGCTCAGTTTTGTTCCTCGTATCTGAACCCCCGAGATGTTTGAGGTGTAGAGATTCATGACAAGATCTGACTGCTCACATGAGACCTTGCACTATTAATCTTGTAAACAAAGAAAACATGCATGAATTAAAGATGTATATTACTGAAACAGTTAAAATAATCTCAAAAAAAATGTGTCTCTTATTCTCAAACATAATTCAAAATGGTAGAACAACGAAGAAAATCAAATCCAGACACGTTATTACCCCCAAAAGTGTGGGCTCCAGATAATCAAAACTCTCAGGAATTTTGAGAATACAATGATTTTATGCCAAGCTTTCTGTTTATTATGAAGCAAGTTGGTTGATGACGTACCTCGTATTGTAACAAAGAAATGTGCTTGAACTTGGAATGAAGCTCAGGCAGCATGATACACGAATGACATATCCCTATTAATGGCAAATCGGATGAGTAAGAAAGAATCTTTTCCCATAATTCTTAATTGCTTGCTTGTTTGTAAATCTCTGTGTTCTTTCTTGAATCAGCAATAGGTGGGGTTAATGGAATAATTGTACAAAACCTGATTAAATTCTGTATTTTTCCTTTCTATCAAGGCGTCAAGCGAAAAAAAAAAGGGCAATCTGGGATGTTTAGTTTGTAATTCGTGCAAGTCCCCGGAATTGTGTCATGAAGTAAAGAAAAAATAATCAAGTTTCAATCGATGGCAAGAAATCTAATGGAAGTTGTGCAATTTGCGGACTGAAAAGATGCTAAACCTCTTTGAGAGGAAAATTGGTTTAAAGAATCCTGTGAGATTCTCAAGGAAATTTGATTTTCTGAAGAGGCAAAAAAGCAAGAAGTGGAAACAAGAAGAAATTATTCTATGAAGTGACTTGAAGCCTGAAGGAATGAATATTCCAAGGTATCAAGTAAAATACTTTATAAAATCTCTTGGAGTTCTCTGTTACATATCAAGCAATCTTTAAGAACAAACTCAACGACTTACCTCTTTGCTTGTTACGTGTTTCTCATTAAAAATTCATGGGGGACCGGGTCTTCATTTTCCTTCCGATTTTGGCCACCAGCTTCCCGCCATACACCAGCAACTCCAACAATGGCACCATCTCAAAACACAACCATCTCCCTTTCCTCCACAACTCTTCCTGCAGCTGAAAGAAGTTCGGCAGGCAAGACAACCACCCCTACCCCTGCTCCTACCCCCATAACTCCATATAAGGTAGAAATTCAATTGACTGGGGATGCAAGCACCCCAATTCCCACAACTCCATCTAGAGCAGAAACTCAATCGGTTGGGAATGCAAAAACCCCCACAACTCCATCTACATCTGAAACTCAATCGGCTGGCCAGACCTCCACCATTACCCCCATCCTGACAACTCTCCCTACTGCTGAAACTCAAACGCTGAGAAGGCAACCAACCCTACCACCAACACAATCTCCACAACCCTAACTACTGCTGAAACTCAAGCTGATGAGCAGGCAACCAGCCCTACAACCAACACCATCCCCACAACTCCACCTACTACTGAAACTCACACAGCTGGGCATGTCACCACCCCCTCCTCCACCACTAACACCCTCACCACTCCACTTACAGATGAAAGCCAAACTCAAACACCTAGCCAGTCAAACACAAACACAACCCCTGTCGCCACAGTGCCACCTTCAAGTGAAGCCCAGATGGCTAACCGCCTACTGCCACCTCAATTGGCCCTACAGAGTCCCAAACCTCATCACCAATTCGTTCAACCGTTCAACCTGGTGTCCCATCACGGACGGCGTCACCCTATCATGCAACAACAAAATCACAATCACCTCCTCAGCCTTCATATCCATCTCGTGCATCACCTAAATCACGAGCCGCGCCCTCGTCTCCATCTCATATGGGTTCTCTGAACTCCTTGACATCCCAAAGCGCATCACAAGCTCGTTCACCCTCCCGTCTAGCCTCACGCTCCCCAAAGCAGACATATTCACCATCTATCAAGGGTGTTGAGCCTACTTCCACATCAAAGACATTACAGCACACAACCAAAGAGATATCCCATCCTCTTTCCAATTCTCATGAAGCCCCAAATACTGTTTCCAATGGAGAAGCGCCAAAGCCTTCAGCATCTGAACAAGAGTCTCTACAAATTCAGCCAAAGACAAAGGTTAAATCTGATACTGTTGATGACTCTCATAATCAAACTGCATCTGAAGGAAGCATCAAATACAATGAGATGGAAGTAGAGACTTCTAAATCATCAGAGATGGGAGCTGTTACTATATCGACAGTTTCCCGAGGTCTTGAGACAGCTGAGGACACACAAAAATTGGATTCTTCCAGCATCGATGGTGACAAAAAGCCCCTCGTGGAATCAAATGCAAAACCTGAAGAAACTAAAGAAGTGAAGGAGGTAATTCAAGAGACAAAAGGTGCAGCTGATGAAAAAAGAAACAATGAAGGCAATGATTTTCTCGATGCAAAATCAGGATCAAGAGCACAAACAGTAGAGGAGGCCAGCATTACAAATGAATCAGAGCAGATGCATGGAGAAACACAAGGGACCCTTGGCAAAAAAGAGAGACTACCAACCTCTCTCTTCAATGGAAAACCAACCAAAACAAGTTCTCGACCAGGGAGTAAAAGCATGAGTATTCCAACTCAAAAATTATCTACTCAGTCAAGCCGAGAACAGGTGCCCTTGCACAAAGAGATCAAGGACGACATTTCAACATTTGTCAATCGAATGGCCATTGGAGACCCCAAAAATTCCCTTAATGACAGACCAGTAAGTATCATTACACTTGCAGGAGAAAATAGAGGAGCATCAATGCAGTAGGGATTGGGTTCATCAAAACAGTTCACATTCGCAGAGGCTACAAGATCAATTCTGATGAAAGTCCTGAAGCAACCACCGATGGCAAGGGAAGTTGGAATGGTAAGAAATCGAAAGATGCAGATGGATAAGAAGATCAGCCAACAGAGACATATGTAAACAACAATGCGCAGGGAATAAATAACTCGATAGTGTTCAACAGTTCCATGAATGAAAGGAATCCCGGTGTCCATATTATCGCCATTCGTGCTCAGAAAGAACCTACCAAGTCAACTGATAAAAAAAGGGCTCTTGAGATGCAAAAGGCTAAATTTAACACGATCCCTTCCCAGAAACTTACCTATGAACCCACTGTCAGAAGAAGATGCCTTCAAGGTCATTTTTTGGGAATCGAGCGATTCTCAGGCAGAAAATCTTGAAAAGCCTCAACGTCACGGTTGCCGTGTTCGCTGCAAGGAAAGGAGCAATCACAACACAATAGATGTTCCCCAAACATACAAGTTACCATTTTGGCATGCCAAGAGAAACTAAGTACTGTGTACCTCTAAGCATGTCAAGAAAAATATAACAAGGATGATGAAACAATTAACTACATGCTTCTCACAGTATTTTAATAGAAATTACCTGAATTTGTTTATAAAGCCTTGATATGTGAATAGCTAATATATATTATTCCATGATCAATTCAATGTCATTCAAACACAACTTACGGCAAATTATTTCATGGTAACATTCTATCGTCCTACTTGTCCAAACATTACACAAGTCAAAAAAGTCATATGCGTCATACATGCGATTCAAACTTCAAACTACATCATTTGGTTCTAGTCATCACATTATCAGAAGCCTAATCTTTATGAAAGGAATAAAACCTTAAATGTTTCCTTTCAAAAATATAAATAAATATTTTACATGGAGATATCATTTGCATGGAGCCAAGCATAATTACAGCGCATGATGGTAAGAAAAATTGGCTACTCGCATGCCGGTTTCATGTCAAAGCTGCTTAAACAGATTGTGAAGGCCTGAAAGGCAGAAAGGGGGTAAAGATAGTCCATGGTAAATATGTCTTTCCCTATCTTCCCAAATTGCAAGATTACTTTCTCTTGTTCTGCAGCGGGAACATTCTTTGATGCGTCTATAGCAGCTACCAGCTGAAAGTTCTTGACAGAGGCCACTGTAACACGTCCTCTGAAGTTCAGGCACCAACACTGGAGCTGCTCATGCCATCTTGGAATTTTGTTTCTTAAAACAAGTGGATCTCTAGTGGTGCAAATGGATGCCGGTAACTTGACAGGACCAGTGGAAGAAGATTTTTGGTTCTTATCTGTAGACTCTGCCAAGGGAGAGAACATTTCATCAAGTCCATTACTAAATGTAGCTGGCGTAGGGGTTCTTCCACCTTCTTGAATTGCAGAGACAGGGATTGTGTGCATGTTGCATTGCATTCTTCTTGGCCCTCTGGTACGCAGAACATTGAGTTCATATGATATGGTGGCCACATTATAATTGCAAACAGGTAGCCTCGGGGACACCTTCTTCATAGAGACCTTTTTGCGTGACCAACCATAGGACTGGATATCAGAGTTGGATGGAGGTTGACAATCATGAATGACAAACTTGGAGCCAAAAAAATTGGACCTGATACAAATTTCTGGCTTCATAAAAAGGAAAGGCAAATCTAATGGGAAAAAAGGATGAAGAACATTTGAACAACATACCTTAGTTTTCCAACATAATTGTTACTAGTCTGAGAAAAATCATTTGCAGACAAGGATATCAAAAAATCTGTTTTTGTTGCCCTCCTGATCCTTTTTGCTGCCAGCAACAATTTGCTTGGGTCCCCTGCAAGTGCTGTAGTTGAGTTCAAACAATCAATATCACAGAATAAATAGTTGAAGATGTTAATTGAGAATATCTGTCGTTAGGTAGCGAAGAGAAGATCACAATTACGCGTATATGCCATAAACATTTGTACCAACATGAAATTTAACAGTTCTTACATTACACAAAATTTAGAAAACAAATCGTTAGGTATGACAAAGCTTCTTTGCTAATTAAATAAATCTCAAAATCTACAGATAGATCCAGGTAAGTCAAATAACAGGAAAGTTTCAGTGGAAAAGAATTAATGACAAAATAAGCAGATCAACGCTTTTGTTCATGAAGCTAGTCAAAGGTCTCAATATTAATTTAAGCGGCATGTATATAAAGCCTGTCCTACCTTTGAATTCAATTATCATCCCAAACAGTTAAAAGTCTATGAAAATAAAGAGACCACAAATTTATTTACCAGGGCTCAAGCCAAGATACAGTTGATACATTGACGTCGCCCTTTCCCTTTTGATAAAGCATTGAATTGGAGAATCTCTTGGAGCCGGCTAAAACATATTTTCAAGATTCATAAGAAAAAAATTCACTCTTTGTCCAAGTAATCTCAAGAAACGTAATCAAAGGTATCGCAAACCAAAATTACCTGCTTTAGTGATATTGGAAAGGTGAGTAACCCACATTCTTCAGGAGTCTTTACAACTTCCTTAGCAACTTCTCTCCATGACCTGCAAACCCCAGCACACGCAACCACAGCCCTCCGGGCAGGCCATGTGGTCTCGTTTGCCTCCACTCTACCGAAAATATCAAGAAGCAACTCGGAAGGCAAATCTGTCCACGGGCTTTGTTGTATCAATGCAGATTGAGATGGCAATGATCCCTCAATAGCAATGTGTGATTTTGTATGACCTTCCTCACAATTTGACTCAGATAGTTTCTTTGTATGACCTTGCTCACATTTTGAGTCAGACAGTTTCATTTTCTTGTTCTCTAAGCCATTCTTGCCTTTGAGCTCTCGAATAATGGATTTGAACGGCATTCTCTTAGCTCAAACTCTCTTTAATTGAGAAAATTTGATAGAACTTGAAAGTTCTGTAAGAATCAGTAAAGTGCCAAGATATGAATTTATATATTATCTTATGCTGCCAAATACAAGATGCAGTGCATGTGATTTGAAAATATCAAATTCCCATCTAAAAATGGGTGTTGTGGCTTTCAACATCGAAAATTTGGATAGCAACAAAGGGAACTCTTAGAATGTAATGCGTTCATCAATTCTTGGCAAAAATCAATGCTTTGACATCCTAATTAATTTTATTCATAAAATACTATGAAAAAAGAACAGGTGCATAATTTAGATCTAAATGGATGGCAAACATTCCCTATAAATTTTTTTTAAAAAAATGTAGTAAAGAAGCCCAAAATCCGGTGTCATTTTTTTTTTTCCTGCAAGAAACTGCCAAATATGAAATGAAGAGAAATCCGTATACCAATTGTCCAATGCTTAGCGAGATCCAAAGCAAAAGCCTATTATATAACCCCTTTTTTCACGTTTCAATGTCCCCCTTACACAAGACACATACACACACCCATACACATGTATAAATCTGTATATATGTATAAATGTATGTCTGTCTCTAACTCAAAAGGGCTCCTGTATCTCGGGAAAATAAAAGAAAACAAAAACAAAAACCATGGATCAGAGCAAAATCCCACCCGTGTTTCCCACAAATAAACTTGGCAATTTGTAGCATATGTTCTTATTTATTCATAAAGAGAAGGAGATTCAAGAACACTAAACGTTGGTGTTATCGGTGAATTTGTAAACACGAGAACCGCCGATAACACCACCCAGCATCGCCACCGCCAACCACAACTTTCGAGAGAGGGATGGCCGCAAACGGTTCTTGGATCCCCAACTCTATTGTTTGCGTCTCGATTTTTGGAGCAGTAGCGTAGCATTATTCTTCTTTTTTTTTTTTAAAATGCTATTTTCCCTTCGTCCGTTGAATCGACGGTCGTGTGTATGTGTGCTTACACGTGGACAGTAGACTGTCTTGTTTTTTCCTTTCCTGTTTTCCATATAGAGCGGCAACGAAAATAATCTACTTATTTTCCAATAAATTTGGACTGACTGGATAATAATTTTTTCCCAATTTTGGAAAAAGAAAAAAAAATTAATAATGAAAATTAAAAGGGAAATCTATAACTTACTCGTGTATATATACATAAATTACGTATAATCTTTATTTAAATACTTGACAAATGAGTCATTCAATATTCAATTAGCAAATAAATTTCTAAAATGGTTCAATTTAAAATATTATTAAATCTACATACCATGAACATGATCACAAAAATTGCAAAAGAAAAAAAAAATTTATCATCGTCGATGTTGTTGTGTTAAGAGGACATCAAATGGTAAGATATTTGCTTATAATATTTATTTTGTTCTTGTTGAAGGGTTTTTTTTTTTTCCGTAAACTCAAAATCGAAATAGGCATGTAAAGAAGTATTAGAGTACCTTAACGTGGATATTTACATGCTCCACTCTTCCACAATTCTTGGGCTAGAAGCTTAGAAGTTGGTACTTCTCAAGTAAAAACACTTTAAAAGAAGGGCGATGAAGTACTTTATTTCCATTTTCTACAAGTAACCTACAAAACAATCACAATTCTTCGCCAAATGAATAAATGAGTCTTCTTGATATATAAATGGCTAACACTCGTAGTAAAATCCAATCACTTCCAAACTAGGAAATTTATGATTTGATTGCATACACAAGTTACTCGAACAATCTTGAAATAAATTATTGAAATCGCCCATCACTTGTTTAATTTTGTTGGGCCTATTTGATTCTACAAAATAATAAATCATTAAAGAAAAAAGTTTTAGATTTTATTGTCTATTCAAGCATGTCACTACAACACACACGAGACATATTGTTGACTCCTGAATCTAGTAAGATCTAGCATCAATAGATCCCAATTCCTTTTTCCATTCATGTGTATATTACGTGCACATTTGGACTGTCGTATTAGATTACAAAGATCGGAGCTCCGACTAGGGTGCAACTTTTGTGCGTACTTCGATGTTCAAGTCAGATGATTAAAATGTATATTGGAGTGTGGGAAATACATAATGAACGTACAATGTGGTGCTGATTTTAACTTTCACTTCTTTTATGTTATCTTTGAATGAGAGAGTATCGGGTATTTATATATGGAGGACAAGTAGAATACGTTCCATCTGGATGCTTGACACGCAACCTCATTTAACATCTCACTAATCGTGTTAAATTGTGTCAATCCTTAACCATCATAGGCTGCAATTTCCATGTCCTAAATAAAGGGTGAAAGGTTGTGATCTGACTAAGTGTCGTATTTGTAGAGTTGTCACATCAATCGCTTTGTATGGTGTACTGCTTGTACAATTTGACTTGGGCGAAGCTTGTACTGAAGCCCCTCAATTAAGAAGCGATGCATCGCCTCGAATAACACAAATATTCTAGACAACGCATATGAATGTATACAACCTAATCACTTCAGAAGAAGTGTGTGAAAGAAGCGATGCGAAGTGGAGTGGAGCGATGGTCTTACATGACATTTTGCTTAGCTGACTGTAACAACTAACATGTCACTTAGGTAGGGATGCAACACATATATACCCTAAAATCGGAAAGTTTCAATGTAGAATAAGTTAAAAAACTTATTTACTATTACTATTCAACCTTCTTCAGTAGTACTATGAGTTGAATTTGATAAGTAAACTAGATAATTTCATCTCAAAATATCATTGATGCGTGAACATGCTTGCCTTGTTTATGGAGTTAATTATCAACAAAGAAATGAAAGGTGAAGTGTCCTAATTGACAAGACATGATGTTTGGGAACCTAACAACGTTATATTATCCAAACTTAACTAGTTACCAAGTAGAAGAGTGAACAAAAGATTAGGTAGGTATTTCAATTTATGTCTATAGTGAGGACCCGCCACAACCCCCAAAGCTGTGAATCCATGGCATCATCCTTTTATCAGTTTCATTATAAATTTTTGCGGTTGGAAGCTATTGCCAATTTCGATGAATGGTCGAGAATGACATAAACATGAAAGCTGGCTACTTATTTTACATGAATTTGAATAGCATCTTCTTCCACATGAATAGGGGTGGGCAAATGTCGGGTCGGGTCGGGTTTTGACCCAAAACCGACCCGACCCGACCCGACCCGGTATAAATCAGTTTTGGACTTTTCTTAAACTGACCCGAATCGAGATTTATTCTAAACCGACCCGAACCACCCGATATAAACCGGGTTTTGGGCTTTTCTTAAACCGACCCGAACCGACTTCTATTCTGAACCGACCCGAACCGACATGAATGAGGTTAATTAGTTGGAACCTATCCATGCCCATGCCCATGCCCGAAATCTTATCCACTCAAAAAGTTCAATTGTTTTTTAACGATCTTTGAATCTGATTGAGAAACGTTTCAGATAACGTATAGTTATTTAATTTTCAATAAATTTTGAGTTGGTTACTTGACTCTCTTTCTTTTTTTGGTTTAGGTTCATGCATTGTAATAAAGTCGATATGTCTTGTTGTGGGTTGTGAAAAAGGTTTCAATAACTCATTAACTTGCTATGATTTTTTGAAACTTGAAACGAAATAAGTAAAAAAGGAGATGGTTGCTATTTGACGAAATAATACCTAAACTTATTATGCATATAAGGAGCCTAGATAGGGGATTTGGCTTTAGTCCAATACAGCTTAAGCCTAGATAGTTTTTTAATCAGTCATTCTATTTGTATAATTTGACTGACAACTTGGTTGATAATTATTTGAGTTGGCAATGATCATATCCATTCATTTGAAATGATATTTTTGAATTCGAATATATTCGAACTCGTATGGTTCATTGACATGTAACAAACTAGGAGAGTCCAGCTTACTATGTATGGAAGGAATTCAAAATGATATATATAGGAGATGTAGTTTGATTTGAGAGAGAAACGGAAATAATAATTTTACGAAAGAATTGCAATGGAGGTCCTCAACATATGGCCATTGTGGACAACTTGATCTTCAATCTTTAGTTTTAGCAATTTAACTTCTAACCTTTCGAAATTGTCACATGCATTGGGTTTGATCCAAATTTTTGAAATAAAATAATTCGATTATGGAAAGGAAAATAGAATTCTTATTTTACAAGAAAAAAAGAAAATATTAAGTAAAAAGAAATCGTGTGGTAGAAGGAAACTTATCAAAAGAGTTGAATGGTATTTTCTACAAATTCTTGGCATTGCATTTAGGAGGGTGCTTACCTAGAGATGGCAAAAAAACCCGCCCCGTCCCGGATGGGGCGAAAAAAACAATTCGATCAAATTAAGACTAAAAAAACCAAAATTAGCTTATCGGTATCGGAGCCCATTAAACTCTAACAACCAATTTGATCAAATTAAGAATAAAAAAAATGAGCACGCGAATTTCAAAATTGGTTTACATAAACAGGCAACTATCTTGCAGGAACATATTAAGGGATAAAATCTCACATCTAATAAAAACGAAAACATAGAATAATTTATAAGGGTTTGGACTACTCATTTTAATAAGGTTGACATTTTAAGATGGAATTTCGAGTTTTAATAGGGCTTACGTCATACATTGAGTATTCTAGATTGTTGGTACCTAGTTGCTTCACACTGCTAGGGTACACATTTACCAGATGGATTAATCTTCATGTACATTGGGGTGTTCATAAGGATGTCCATTATGAACACCTCAATGTACCACTAGCACTACCCTTGCCAGATACTATGCCTGTCTTTTTAATATAGGATAAGTTCTCTAATTCGCACACATAATTCTTAATTTTTTTATGCATTGAATGTTAGGGCTCTGGAACTTAATATAAAGATTTGAATTCATAATGAAGCTGATGAAGAGAAAAGGCTATTAGTCTAAATCCATTAACACATTGTTAGGCTTAGGCTATAAGTTGTCTGGGATTTTCTTTCCTTTACTATAGTTTATTAGTTAGAACCAAAATTAGCTTATTGACTGGGATTAAAATACTGTAATTCAAAAAATTATATAAAGTGTAGTTTGCCTTATTTTTCTTTAAATATTATATTATAATTTTTCAATATTTAGAAAAAAACGAAAATTTTAAATTTTTCAAAGCTCCTTTTCCTATTTGTGTAAATTGCCTTGACTAGTATGCCTACATGCATTGTGGTTGCCAGCCTACAATGGTGGCCAACTTATGGCCTGAATTTGAGCTGAGGTTTGGTCTGAGCTATAAATGGGCTGGGAAAGGTTGGCCCATTTTGACATCTTCTTGCTTATTTCCATCAAGTAAATTGTTTTCTTTAGCTTTTAATGAAAGACACTCGTCAATGTGATAAAAATGAGATGTGTCTTGATTTTTAATGGGTGGTCGTATCACATAGGTTTATACTACCGTTCTATTAGGGATAGCAAAAAAACACGTTCAATTTGATACCCGTTTCCCCTCCCCATTTATTACCCGTCTAACCTGGTAAACGGGGCGAGGACGAGTCGATGGTCATTACCCCGAAACGGGTACTGAAAACATAGTCCACGTCCCCCACTACTCGTCATGTTTAAAATTAATTTCAAATTTAAGTTTTTTGTCAAACAAAAATAATAAATTTATCATTATTTTTAAAGAGAACATAAGTTTTTTTTTAATAAATTAGTAAAAAAAAAATAATATTTACTAACTAAAAACATAAAAAAGCAAAAGAAAAAATTAAAATGAAAAATAAATAAAAAATAAATGAGACAATAAATTGGGCAATGGACTTGCCCAGTCCCGCCCCGCCAAGCCCAGCCCAGCCCAGCCCATCCCACTTTAACCGGGTATGGGATGATGTAAAGTAACAAAAATAATCGATGAGACAGGATGAGATTGGCCAACTCGTCTTATACTTGCCTCATTGTCATCCCTACGTTTATTGAAATTATTTCTCTACAAGAATTTTAAAGTCTATATTGTAAGTATTTTAATATAAAATTATAACAAATTTTAAAGAATTTGCGTAAAAAAAGTTAAAATAATATTTTTAAAATAAAATAAAATAATGTAACAAACTTCATTACAAATTTGCTTTGTATCTACTTATGATGCATCAATGATGTGTTCTAAAGTAGACGGTAAGAAATATGATTGTTACAATTCGAAAAAGCAATTCTAATTAAAATTGAAAATATAGTCGTTATTGAGTCTCACTCGTCTAATAAAAGTCAACAATAACAGCTAGTTTTTTTAATTTTAATCCAATTTTAATATCTACAAAACATACTCATAATGAGTAAAAAAAAAAGGGGGATCAGGCGTAGCCTTAATTATGATATAAATAAACTTAAAATTTATTTATTATATTGTATAGTCCTCTACTAGTAATACAAAATATGATTCAAACGCATAGTCGCGGTAAATAGTCACCCTTCAAATTCAAAAGATTTCGACTATGTACTCTTCAAAAATATATAGTATGTTAATATATAACTTGAAATCATTTAATCTATATATTCTACAACACGTTTGCATATGTATTTGTAAAATATAATGTATCGATATTAAGAAATAACACTAAGTACCTCTTAAAATATAAATATCTTATTTTTAAAAAATAATAATAATAATTTGATATGTTGAATTGGATAGTACTAAGGGCGTGTTTGGTACATATTAAAATTGGATTAAAATTGAAAAATTAGTCGTTATTGTTGACTTTATTAAACGATGAGACCTAATAACGGTTATATTTTCAATTTTAATTGGATTTTAAGCATGACGAACACGCCTAAATATAATTAAAGGTGAATAAGCTTAAATATTGTCTATCTTGAAATACACGACAACGAGAATCATTGCTTAGTTTGAATGGTGGTCAGTGTGGTGTCTATATTCATTTACAGGCCACCATGATTTTTTAAAAATGACAATTTGGTAGGAAATCTCAAATCTTTTAAAGTAACCCTCTTAACCCCTGTTTGGTGCACATTATTTCAA
>CAIGRF010143315.1:5940-17072 GCA_903798235.1 Fraxinus ornus
GTGTTGTAAAAATTTACTTTTTACGGCATGTCATCAATGTATGCCGTAAATACTTTTAGTTATTGAATTATTACGGCGTGCATTTAAGGCATGCCGTAAATAGTCATTTTTTACGGCATGCCTTATATGCACACCGTAAAAGCGTGCTGTAAAAGTTGCTGGCATACATTTGGATTTATAACCGCCTGCACTTTTATAGAAAACACATGAACGAAACTTGTTTTTACTAAAACCCTTGGTTTGGTATAAAAATTAAATTTTGTATACCATTGTTTTGGAACCTATTTCAAACAATGTAGTGATTTCTATAACTACCAAACTTTTTCAACTTTAGATTTTAATTGAAAACCTTTAGGCTAATTCGTATAGATAACCTCATCTAAATCACCAATTAAGAAAGTTGTTTTAACATCTAATTAATCCAATTCCTAATTAAAATGATTGATTGTGGGAAATGCAAATTGAAAATGTGGTTTCTCACCCTTATGTTTTGGCGTCATTTATCGAATTGGGTAGTGAGGGTGGAAGTAGGGGGTGGAGATAGGAGTAGGTGGGGTTGGAAAAATGAAAAAAATTCTTCTACTTTTGTGATTTGTTGTAAATATAGTTGCATTTATGAATGACTTTTATATCCCTTAAAGTCCTAGTCATTATGACTTTTGTATTTAGTATCCTTCACTATAAATATGAGACTTTGGTTCTCAATAAAATACACACGAATCTATTGACTTTTTTTGATTTTTCTCTATTTTCTCTATATTATCAGCATGAAAGCTTAATTATTCCAAGTTTAATGAAGGTAGTGATTTTTTTACGCATAATTATCTATGTGCCGAAATTAATTTGGTTAAATATGAATATTTTTTTACCATAACCATTAAGATCTTGTCGAGATAAAAAGGGACAACAATCGTCCTTAATACTAAAATAATTAATGTCCAAACATAAAATTCAAATAATGTTCTTTGTAGTGGTAATAACAAAAAAATTCTAATACTAAGCATAAAGGCAATGGTAAAAAGTATGCTTGTATAGACAATGCAGCAACCTCTGCTAATTTTTAACGTGCAGATCAACTTTTTCATTTTGCAGTGGTCTACTTCTATTTAATTTTTGTATATTTATACAAATATAATATTCATATCTGGTATTTAATATCCAAGAAGTTAATGAAGTAGACATAAACTTTGCAATATTTCTTCAAGTGTGACCTTTCATTCCGTAATGATATCAAGAGTCATCATATTGGCATTATCCTTTTTCACTTCGATTGTTTTAGCCATCTTGGATACTATATCAAGCCCGTTTAGACTTACTCTTAGTATATTTGGAGGATTCAATAGCTTGCCCACTACATACTTTGATGTTGAGCTTCACAGTTTTAAGCATATTAAGCAACTTAGGGAGTGTGCACTCGAGTTTATTTATATCAAAATTCATAATTAGTGGCAATTATTGTAGAACTAAATCAAAACTTAGTTTAAGGTTCATGATTGAACTCAATTCAGATAGTTTCTCAATATAATCAACATCGTACACACCATTATGTACTCGTATAGTTCCTAGGAAATCTCATATCTTTTCATATATGATTGTTCATCATTCAACTCTTTGAAATGAAAAATCAATGTGTTAACATTTATAACCTCATGTTGTTTTTATAAATTAGGTGACATGGCTACAAGTATCACACACGTTACAGTACTATCGTCATCACATTATTTATTATTGCAACCACTTCTTCCTTAGTCGGCTGGTTTCTCTAGAAATGGCTATTCAAGGAAATAACCGAATTTCTCACACTTGATAACAATTCTCAAATTACGATGGTAAGCAAGAAAAATTTGTTTAGTTGTTGGCATTCAGTATACCTCTTAGATACATATTGTTACTCATTATTCAATAAACATAAATGACGAAAAGTAAAAGAATAATATATAAAATGCATCAATTAATTTAACATGGTCTTTTATTAAATTAATTATGCTCCCAATTTTGAACTCAAATTTATGACCCTTTCACATAAATTCATGAAATTTGTACTTGATTCTCAGTGGGATGAGATCTCATTTGTTATATTAAAACCTTCAGTGTACTCAATAAACCTTAATAAAATATTTGGGTGGATATTATTAATAATTGTATCTCCATATAACTTACAGATCATTAATCTGACAATTTTTTTTATCTTCACACACTTATTAACTTAACATGCCTATAGAATTTATCTCCTTGGGTGTACTCAATAAAAGATAAATTTTAGTTAAGTTCAACCCATAATTCAGAAATATCTAATATTTCATAGTGTCAAATATATCCATAATAGACCAACCTAGGACTCTCGTTTTTCACTATAATGATGGAAAGCGAATGTAAATGTGACTTAATATTTTAACATGCCTCTAAAATTTATCTCCTTGAGTGTGCTCAACGAAAGATAAATTTTAGTTAAGTCAAACCTATCATTCAGAAATATATAATATTTCATAATGTCAAACATGTCCATAATAGATCTTTGAGTGCACTAAACAAGCTAAGATCAATTGGGGACTTTGGTTTTCCTCTAATGATCTGTTTTGTGTTTAGATAGAAACTGTGATAGAAGATATAACTTTTGTGGATTTTGTCAATCTGCTTTGCTGATTTTGGAACACGTACAATCACGATCTCCAATCCACCGCTGTCCAATTGTCCAACCTACAATGAAAATATACACACGGAACATGAATGAGAGAATTAGAATTTCTTTTTTCTTGTGCTAACAAGATAATGAATTGTCTTTTGTTCTACTCTTCTGAAACCCTAATGGTTTATTAATATAAGTCCAAGTAGGCTTGACCCGTTTCTTAAACGTAAGTCGGTCCAATATTTAATTAATTCAGATATATTAACAAGCAATCCAATTAATTAATTGTCCAACACCTGTAAATTAATTAATTGATGAATCATATTATTTTGGTTTTCCTTTTATGTGCGACCTATCAAATTCCCGATCACGATACTTAACGCCGTAAATTATTATTTTGATCTAATCAAAATCGATAAATTAAAATATTCTTTTTAATTTATCATCAATTCACATCTGTCCTCCCAAATTGACATCTAAAAATGTGTCAAGGCAATACACGTGACGAGAAATATCATGTGGTATGACGAAACCGGACTTTTTCGTTTACCGTGAAAATATAATCATTTAGACAATATGATTCAATCAATTATGATATGGATATGTGTCAATATCAATTATCGATCATATCTTTCATCCTACTATTAAGTTAATGTAAGTCGAAAATTTCCTTTCGACTTATGAGTACATCGTGGCCAAAAATTTCGTTATCATAATCTCTTGCTATTTAAAAGTGATGAATCATCTATTGATCATTTACAACTTTATGATTCTTGACATACCCGAACAATATCGTATTAGTGGCCCTTAGTAGAGCAATATCCAACATTACCAAAGTATTGACTGCCCTCATATAAGACACTATGATGAGCTCAAGTCGAAGGACCAATTCCACTATAAAACGTTAAAGATTAACCACCAACAAGATAATTATCCATGTGGAATCTTCCCAGTGGGTCTCCAATATTTCGTTATATAACGAAACGTCCACGTGTTTATTTAAGTATCACCACACTTTAATTTTTGAGATTAGTTACTTACTTCACAAGTAAGAAATGCCACCCGTGATTGTCTATCCGTGATAATGATATTCGTATCTCGATATTACTCACGACCATTGAAGATTTAAAATTCAGTAATATGTAATTTGTATCCTACAATCATAACTCATTTTGATTAACAAATTACAAAAACTTGAATCTATGGATTCTATATATGGATTCTATTATTTAATTTATTAAAATATTAATTCAATTAAATAATATATCTTGCTATAAATATGCATCAATTATATATTAAAAGTATTTATATCCAAAGTTGATTGAATTTAGGACATAACACTTGCATCGACTCCATCTAAGTATAATTTTACATTAGATGGCAGATTCTGAATTGTTGTATGGGAACTCGATGATTACAACAATGTGAAATGGTGCTTTGTGTTAAAATTGTACACATATCAGCTGGGATTGCAGCATATCAGCTGGGATAGCAGCCATGGTTCACTTGTTCCTTTGCCTAGTCACACCTGATACTGATGTGTGCTAATGTGCACCTATAGTGTGATGGATATCGGTTGTAACTGTAATTATTCTCTCACGGTTTCTACCACATGTAATCTGTTATCACTTGCTTTCTCACTACTCCAAAATACCTCTATCTAATGTATCAATCACATTGTAAATAACATTTTTTAAGTTTTTGATCAATATTATCCCCAATTCTCTTCTTCATAATTTCAGTCATTTTATTCTAAATTTCAACTTAGTATCAGAGCCAAATGGCTAATACCGAATCAACATTAACACCCAATCTGCTCAGCCAGAATCAAACACTATGATGCCTTCAATGATGGGAGGAAATCAGTCACCAGTGTTTGGAATCAGTCTCACACAAGTACCTCAAGTGAAACTTGATAGGAGCAATTTCTTGTTGTGGAAGAACATGGTTATGCCCATTATCAAGGGGCATAACCTTGAAGGATTTGCCACATGAATGAAGGAATGCCCAACTGAGTTTCTGGCAACACAGAATACCAGTGCTACTGATGTTACAGTTGAAATGGCACCTAATGCCGAATTGCTAAATGGATGTCTACAGACAAACTATTGATGGGTTTTCTTTATTCTTCAACGACAACTGAGATTGCCATGAGAGTAATGGGATCCTCCACCTCTCACTCTCTTTGGAATGCTGTTCAAGAAAGCTTCGGTGTGATGAACAAGTCTAGAGTCATTTTTCTTATACGTGAGCTTCAAAGGACATGAAAGGGCACAATGAGCATCGATCAGTACCTGAATACAATCAAACAGTTAATAGACAATCTCGAAATTACAGGAAAAAGCATTTCTCATAATGATCTAGTCACACAAGTTCTTGCTGGACTCGATGAGGAATACACGCCTATAGTTGTTCAAATCAATAGTAGAGAGTATATTACCCGGCATGAGTTACAGTCAGCTCTGATGACCTTTGAAAGTCGAATTGAACATCTCAATATGGTGAAAAATAACTTCTCCTCAATAAACTTAAGTCACACCTCTGCAAACTTTGTGCACAGGCCTAACGCTAACAGAGGAGACGGACATAACTTTGGAGGAAGAGGCTATTACAATAGAGGAAGAAGCAGGGGCATACTCTTCAGGACTCAAAACAAAGGACCTTGCCAGATTTGTGGTTTGAACAATCACTCAGCAGATAAATGTTTCAATCGATATGATGAAAGGTATATGGGATCCAGACCTGATCAGCACCAACAAAATCTCCCAAAATCAGCAGCTTTCATAGCCTCTTCCAGCACAGTTGTAGACCCTTCCTGGTATGCAGATTCAGGTGCTAGAAACCATGTTACTGTTGAGAAGAATAGCCTGTCAGAAGTAACTGAATATGGTGGTAATGAGAAACTCTCAGTTGATAATGGTAACAAACTGCACATCTCACACATTGGCACTAACTACTTAGACATACTGAGTAACAAATCACTTACACTTAGCAATGTGCTGTTGGTACCTTCAATTAAGAAAAATTTGATTAGCGTCTCTCAATTAACATCTGATAACAATGTCTTTATGGAATTTCATCCTAATTTCTACGTTGTGAAGGACAAACTAACCAAGGAGGTGATGCTGGAAGAGAAGCTTAAGGATGGATTTTATCAAGTTGAGCATCCAAATCAAGCCAAAAGACCTATCTATCAAGAGTCAGTTCATTCCAATAAGTTGGTTCCTACAACCTTTGTTACTGAGTTTAAATGTCCTAAAAGTGTTACTGAAAATGAGTCTAGATTTAAGCAATGGCATTTGAGACTTGGACACCCTACTATCTCTGTTATGTCACAAGTACTTAAACATTGT
The DNA here is from genome assembly GCA_903798235.1 of Fraxinus ornus. Taxonomy (NCBI): domain Eukaryota; kingdom Viridiplantae; phylum Streptophyta; class Magnoliopsida; order Lamiales; family Oleaceae; genus Fraxinus; species Fraxinus ornus. Next base: position 11,920 of record CAIGRF010143315.1, read on the forward strand.
AATGACAAACTCAAAGTTAATGAAATCAATCATTCTGTAACGCTTGCCAACTTGGAAAATCACATTCCTTACCCTTCAACCTGTCTGATTCACATGCCACTTCTCCCCTTGATTTGATTCACTCATATGTCTGGGGTCCTTCACCTATGAACTCAACATCAGGCTTCAGATTTTACATAATCTTCATTGATGACTTCAATAGATATACATGGATATATGCCATGAAAAACAAATCTGATGCCTTGAACCTATTTATTCAGTTTAAGAGCCAGATAAAAAACAAATTTGAGAGAAAAATCAAAACACTCCAATCAGACTGGGGAGGTGAATTCAGAGCCTTCACTGAATTTGCACTCAAGTCTGGTATTGGAATGCGTCTTTCTTGCCCACATACTTCAGCTCAAAATGAGAGAGCTGAGAGGAAACACAGGCACATAACAGAAACCGGTTCAACTCTCCTTGCTCAAGCCAAAATGCCTTTGCACTATTGGTGGGAAGCCTTTCACACTGCTACCTTTCTGATCAATAGACTACCAGACATGTTCTAGAAATGAAAGCACCTTTCCATGTCCTAAGCAACCAACAAAGAGACTACAAATCCCTCAAAACATTTGGATGTGCCTGCTTCCCATGTCTCAGACCTTACCAAGCACACAAGTTCAATTTTCACTCCACTAAATGCGTCTTTCTTGGCTTTAGTAATGCACACAAAGGGTACAAGTGTCTCAGCCCAACTAGAAGAATTTACTTATCTAGACATGTAGTTTTTAATGAAAATGAGTTCCCCTTTCATTCTGGTTTTCTCAACAAAAGAAGCAAATCACAGAATTCAGAAACTATCATCCAATACCTTCCTTTTCTCACTCCTTCAAACTATAATTCACCCTGCTCAACTGAAGAAGTTCATTCTGATGTTACTCCATCAATGGCTCCTCACAATCCTGATCAATCAGTGTTAGATGAAAATGTAATGTCTGAGGAGGTTGCAAACACTGAGATTAACACTGAAGATGGCTGCACTGAAGTATAAGAAGATATCTTAAATACTCAGTCAGAACAAATAGAAGTGAATGACGAAATGTTCCTAAGAGTGGAAGAATAGGGAAATCAAGTTATAGAACACCTTATTATTACTAGAAGCAAAGCTGGCATATTTAAACCGAAAGTGTACTCTGCTCAATGAAAAGAGTATAGCAGGATAATTTTGAGCCTAACAGCGTTGCTGAGGCCCGTCAATCAGTAGTTGGAGGGAAGCTATGGAGGATGAATACAAAGCACTAATGAGGAATAAAACCTAGGAACTTGTACAACCAATGATCAACCAAAAGGTGATAGGGAATAAATGGGTTTTCAGAGTCAAGTGTGACATTGAAGGAAGATTCTAAAGCACAAAGCAAGATTTGTTGCGAAAGGATTCTTGCAAACCTCAGGAGTCAATTATTATGAAACCTTTAGCCCAGTTATAAAGGCTTCAACACTGAGAGTTATACTCACCCTTGCAATCTCAAAAAATTGGAATATCAAGCAAGTTGATGTCAACAATGCCTTCTTAAACGGAAAACTTGAAGAAGAGATCTATATAAGGCAACCTGAAGAGTTCATCAACAAAGATAAAACTGGCTTTGTCTGCAAACTTAAAAAGATGCTCTATGGACTTAAGCAAGCTCCCAAAGCTTGGTATGAGAAATTGAAGAAAACACTTTTGGACTGGAACTTTTCGAAATCAAAGGCTGATTGCTCCCTATTCTTCTACATGAATCAGAAGTATGTGATCTTTGCCCTGGTATACGTCGATGATATAGTAATCACAGGCAATGATCATCAGAAACTACAGGACGTCATTGACAAACTGAATGCTGAATTTGCTTTAAAGGATATGGGGGAGTTACATAAGTTTATGGGAATTGAAGTCAGAAGAGAAGAATCAGGCATGCATATAACCCAAGTCAAGTACACAAGAGACTTACTAAAAAGGTTTAACCTTGAACATGTTAAGCCTTGTTCAACACCTATGACAGCAGGAAAGATCATCTCCAAAAATGAAGGTGTACAAATGGAAGATCCATCCTTATATAGAAGTGCCATAGGTGGTTTACAATACTTGGCTCACACTCGACCTGATATAACATTTGCAATCAATAAGATGAGCGAATTCTTACAATCACCCACAAATGCTCACTGGAAAGCAATCAAGAGGATTTTTAGATACCTGAAAGGAACAATTGAACAAGGGCTATGGATACAAAGATCTGACAGAATCCATCTCACAGGCTTTGCTGATGCAAACTGGGCGTCATGTCCTGATGACAGGAGGTCTATAGCTGGGTATTGTATCTACCTGGGAGACACCTTGGTTGCCTGGTCTTCAAAGAAACAGCATGTTGTGGCTAGATCCAGCACTGAGTCAAAAGACAGAGCTCTAGCACATGCAGTAGCCGAAATAGCTTGGATCGAATCATTACTGAAAGAAATCAACTTGCACACTGATTCATCTCCTATACTGTGGTGTGATAATCTTGGCGCTAGTGCCCTGGCCTCAAATCCAGTCTATCAGGGATAAGGTTCTTGAAGGAAAGTTATGCATCCAATATGTTTCTTCTTCTAATCAAGTTGCTGATCTGCTGACCAAACCCTTATCACATACCAGGTTCCTATTTCTAAAGAGCAAGCTAGGAGTTAAAGAATGAACTCTAGCTTGAGGGGGAATGTTAAAGTTGTACACATATCAGCTGGGATAGTAGCCATAGTTCACGTGTTCCTTTGCCTAGTCACACCTGATACTGATGTGTGCTAATGTGCACCTATAGTGTGATGGATATCTGTTGTAACTGTAATTATTCTCTCACGGTTTCTACCACATGTAATATGTTATTACTTGCTTGCTCACTACTCCAAAATTGCCAAAAGAGCAAACATACTACTAAATTTCAGCAGCTATTCCACGAGTAAAAATCATTATTAAAACGTGTAAATAAGAATGTAAAATATGACTTCATATTCAATAAAAGAAGACCACGTAGACTAATGAATAAAACGTGAGAAGCTAACAAAAATTAGTTAGAAGTTCACTACTAAGTAAACTGTCACGTGTTCATCAAAAATCTATAAATAGACATAATGGGGAAAAAGTAAGGAATGCAAATTTGAATATACTCATTTCAAATAATCATTTCTCTTCTTGCTTTTATTTTAAGCACAAATTCAATGAGTTTAGGAAGGAAATTTTTTTAACTAGATGAGAGGAATTTATTAATCTCAATTTCGAGATCAATAAATTGATACTATGGGAAATCTAGAACAAAAATAGCCATGATCTCAATATATTTCCTTTTAAGGTACAACCGTTCGAATTTTTTTTAAAAAAAAAAATGAGCCGAACAGAGACGAGTTGTGTTGAGATAAAAGTAATAAAAGCTAGAATTGAAATTTGTTATGAAGACAAGCTACAGTCCGAGAAAGCCTGGGGAAGAAAGAAGAGAAGAAGCAGCTTTGAGAGGAAACAGAGGAGGAAAGAAGGAGCAACGGTCACAGATTTTGAATATGCGGCATACGATGTCGTTTTGCTTTTCCTTATTTTGTTAAAGTTGTAATATTCCAAAAACACGTTTTTTTCCTTCTAGCAATTTCCATTTTGTTATAACAGGAAGGAGGAAGAGAGAGTGGGGGGTGATTGACGTGTGTGAAATCTCCTCTCTATAGTTTCTTTCTAAACTTCTTCTCCTTCTCGTCTATTCTCATTTTCCTTTGTAATATTAACTGGGTTATTGCAATTAATATAGTGGAGATTGAATTTCCTGTTCAACTTTGAGTTATTATCACGATGTTGTTGGATTTGGTTGAGAATCTAGCTCAACCATAACAAAATTTTTGACGATAGCCATGAAGGTAGTGATATTGATTCGAAGAGGTAATGGGAAGAGATCAACACTGTCATTAGCTGATCTCACATAAAAAGGGAGACAGTGAACTCACAGAAAAATAGAGCGAGCCGCCAATAAGCTAGCATTGGAAAATCGCTGGGTTCAATGTAATTCAAAACATAAATCCCTTCTGAATTGAATATATGGCCATCTCCGATGCTGCACCAAATCTTGCACCATTTTACACCAAATTTTGCATCAAACTAAAATTCATCTCCAACTACTACACCAAAACTTACACCAAATGAACAATGCTTAATCATTTCCTTCTCTTTTTTTTATTCTTTGTAATTCATTTATTCGGAATATTATTTATTTATTTATTTTAGAAATTTATAAATTACTAAATAAATAATTACGTTAAATTAAGGAAACTATTAAATTCATTAATAAATATATTATTAAAACATAGTACAATTAAAACATATTAAATTACTAAACTATTTTTTTTTATGTATCGTTTTCTTTAAATAAAATTAGATAAATGTAGGCATGTGGTTATTGTAATATATTATGTGTTAACTATAAATAATCGTGTTAGTTATATTTTACATTTTTTTATTCTTATTTTAATTAATTGAGTAATTATTATTTTTTACATTTAAAATTTATTTTAAATGCAAATAATAATAATAATAATAATTGTATTAAAATCATATAATACAAATGACACAAATGCCCTTAAATCATTCTTTTCACAAATAAAAAGAGGGACAAATTAGACTTTGCACCATTTTGGTGTTTTGGTGCAAAAATGAGTAGATTTGGTGCAAATCCATTCATTTTTGCACCAAAACACCAAAATGGTGCAAATTTTGGTGATACATTGGAGCACTTTTGCACCAAATTTTGCACAATTTTGGTGTTTTGGTGCTTACATTGGAGTTGGCCTAAGAATGAAATAATCTATCCTCAATATGATGTTTTTGTAAGTGTTATGCCCTAGGTCCAATCAACTTTGGACATAAGCACTTTTAATGTATATAACCGATGCATATTTATGGCAAGATCTATTATTTGATTAAATTAATATTCTAATCAATTAAATAATAGAATCCGTAGATTCAAGTCTTGACGATTTGTTAATCACAAGGAGTTGTGATTGTGAGATACAAATCACATATGATTGAATCTTAAATCGTCCGTGGTCGTATGTAATAACGAGATACGGATATCGTTATTACGGATAGACCATCACGTGTGGCATTTCTTACTTATGAAGTAAGTAGTTGA
>CAIGRF010143340.1:0-16263 GCA_903798235.1 Fraxinus ornus
TTTTAATGTGTACCAAACAGAAGTTTACTCTGTAATTGTAAACTTATTTTAATACAAAACCATAGACATCAGGACAAACTAAATATTTTTATATTCAATAAGTACTTCAATTTTTCGAATGTAACTTGACTCGAGTCTTTTATTGATAAATTTAACTTGGAAAGGTAACAGGTACTTGGTAAAAAAAATTGCTTATCATCACACTCGTGAATGTTTTGCAATATCAAATTTGCATAGCCTTAGGTAATTATTAAACCAAGATGAATAAACACAAATTGAACGAAAATTGGTCATATCATATGGTAGTTTGAGCACTGGTTATATACTTCCATTTTAAATATTTCTCGTGAGCAATCACTTTCTTGTTATGTTCTCAACTTTAGGACCAAATTACATTAAAATTTCTTTAATATTATGGGCATAGTGTCCTCCCCTTGCTTTCCAAGGACCAGCACTGCATGGCCAGGTATTGCACCACTTTTTCTGTAAAGCGTTTTCAATCTAATCCTATTTACTGAACATGTGAGTTTTTGCTTCAATTTTCACTCAGTTCATCTAAGTCAAAGTCAACAATTAATTTTAATCACATATTGAAAGTGAATATAGATGTTTGATGGAAGGTACTCGTGTACGGGAATCGAAGTGATTAGAACATAATTGAGCTTGCCAACTAGGAATGATAACTTTTCAACTATACATTCCACCAACTTTTATACAATCTACTAAAAATCAATTTTTTTTTTTATCTAAATCAAACATGGGCTAAATGTACCGTATCGTAGCTTTATTAACATAATTATAAACATAGCATATTTTTGTAGACAAATGTAACTAAAAAAAATGTTCGGCGTGTACCCACACAATATCATGGTATCGAACAATGCTTACAGCGTTGTTTAACAATGATCGAGTTTAATATTATATATAACAAAAGTGATGATACTAAATATTAAAATAGTATATGATCCACATGATATACGGGGGATGGAAAGAGAAAGTGATGATTTCTAACATATCCTAGCTATTCAACAGGCAACTAACAACAAAATTAGGTAATAAAGTCAGATCAAGAAATAAAAGAAGATCAAAATGGTCCGCTAATCTTTTGACACAAATTGTAAATTAGGGTTTATAAGGTAAATGAAGTGGCTTTGGTTGTGTTGTAATGGCTTTTGGGGACACGAGATTCGGTATGGTGAAATAATTTAAAGAAATGCCTAGTTTTTTAATTTGCTGCTTGTGTTAGGCTGTAATTGTTAAGAAAAAATGACTAGGGTTGCCCAATTGTGAGCCTACAAGCATCTAATCATGTACGATTCAAGAATCATTTGAGTTTTCTTGCGAAAATTGATCAACTTACGTCGACTTAATTCACTTTACACTTTCGTCACCTGTAGTGGTGAGAGTTTTTCTCAATGGCTGGAATAACTTATAATTAACGTTCAAGAGATGGAAAACCCAATGCCAAGGAAGGCAATTTTGACATCAATTGGATTAATTTGAAGGGAGGAAAAACTATTCAACTTAAAACAATATGGGGTTAAATTCTCTAATTACTAATTTCAAGGAATTAATAAAAATATAATCAAGAAAATTTTAAATTAATTCTTAATTACAATTTACACCTTTTGTACTCTATGATTGTCATAACACATTTGGCTTCTTTTTATTGCAGTTAGTACATGAAAATGATGTACATCACTAATTCATTTAGCTTTTGACATGTAGGGTAGGACACAATTTGCAACTCTCATGAGTTTGACAATTGGATTTTGCTCATGCCTCACTTATGAGTAGCAATTGGAATCCACTTTATTAGTTATCACACAATGAGACTTCCTTTTGACACTACAAACACATTAATTTGCTTACTCATAAATCACCTTTTTGCATCACAATCGAGCTATTAAAATTGAAGAAAAATCATTTTGTAATATATATATATATAGATTCTTGGTAGATTTTGACAAAATTTGATTAAATGTATAATTGAAAAGCTGATAAAAATTATAAATCCTATGAAATGAGTTGTAAAAAATTAATTTTTAACTTTGACTAAGATTCTTATAACTTTTAAAACTATACCAAATAAGGCTTTAATTTCATTTAAAAAGAAAATGAGATTAAAAAAAAAAGAAATTAATGTCAAAAAAATTTTAATATGGGCCTCAGTCAACCCTTCATCTTCAATACTATGTCTATTGAAAGAAGCCCATGAAGCTTAACAATTATGGGCCTAGCAAGGTTAATCTATGTTATTGAGTATCTTGATATGTGAACTGAAATACTGAGTGCTGCGTGCTTGGAATGGCCTAAGCTAATAACATCGAAATAAACTAATTTAAAATAACAAATTGTATAATTATCATCTAAATAATATATTTTTTTTTGTCAAAAATACGTTTTGAAATAATAATTTGATGAAGAATGTGTGGTTGAAAAATATGAATTTTTTTGGATATGCGTATAATATTATTTTATTAAAAATTGTGTAATTGAAAATAAATGAAACAATATATTTTAAAAATAATGGAGACCAAACAAGGACTTAATAAATGGTTGACTTAGTTACTATATATTTGAATTTCATATTCTAAAGTTTCAATTAAATTTTGGTTCAATAATAAAGATACGAGTGATTTAAAAAAAATGTTCCACATTCCCAATCTTCAAAGAGCGATTAGAAGTAAAGTTCTAAAAAAGATGAAACGTGACATAATGACAATATTATCCTCTAGTTTTATGAATCTAGACGACGTGATATGACGATTTTTTTTTTTAATTGTTCAACATACCAATAAATAAATAAAATAATGTATTGTAAGTTTCTACTATCAAATAAATATTATTATTTTAATTATTTTTTTTTTTATCAAGTTCATGAAGCATGTGTTGTGCCTGTCAAGATAAAAAAGTATTTTTCTAACTTGTGAGTTTTTGCTTTCTATTTTCTATTTATTAAGCCCCCGTTTGGCATCCATTTTTTTCTCATTCTTTTTCTCTTTCTTCATTTTAATCACATATTGTATCAATAAAATAATATTACACATAAACCTAAAAATTTTCCTTACTTTTTAACAATGTTCTAAAAAGCGTAAAGCGTAGCGTAGCGTCGAGGCCGAGAATCAAGAATTACAAGATTAAACTTGTCAATGCGAAGAATAAGCGTCATAATGCACTTCGTATTTTTAATATTATTTTAATTATTTTTAAAACATTAAATATATTTATTCGTCTTATCCAGAAAGAATGGAGGAAGAAGTAAAAAAAAATTATCGAATTACGACGATGGGAAATGGCGACACGTGTTCAGCCGGTGTGTTGCCTCTTTTATTTTGTAGTGAAATTGTATAATTATCATCTAAATAATATTTTTTTTTTGTCAAAAATACGTTTTGAAATAGTAATTTGACGAATAATGTGTGATTGAAAAATATGATTTTTTTTTATATGCGTATAATATTATTTTATTAAAAATTGTGTGGTTGAAAATAAATGAGAACAATATATTTTAAAAATAATGAAGATCAAACAAGGACTTAATAAATTGTTGACTTAGTTGCTATATATTTGAATTTCATATTCTAAAGTTTCAATTTAATTTGGGTTCAATAATAAAGATACAAGTGATTTTAAAAAAATGTTCCACATTCCCAATCTTCAAAGAGCGATTAGAAGTAAAAGTTCTAAAAAAGATAAAACATGACATGATGACAATATTATCCTCTAGTTTTATGAATCTAGACGACGTGATATGACGATTTTTTTAACATACTAATAAATAAATAAAATAATATATTGTAAGTTTCTACTATCAAATAAATATTATTAGTTTAATTATTTTTTTTATCAAGTTCATAAAGCATGTGTTGTGCCTGTCAAGATAAAAAGTATTTTTCCAACTTGTGAGTTTTTGCTTTCTATTTTCTATTTATTAAGCCCCCGTTTGGCATCCAATTTTTTTCTCATTTGCATTCTCATTCTTTTTCTATTTCTTCATTTTAATCACACATTGTATCAATAAAATAATATTACACATAAACCTAAAAAAATTTCTTACTTTTTAACCACACGTTCTTTCATCAATCACTATTCAAAAACACATTTTTTTTTTAAAAAAAAAGGGTGTCAAACACCCCTAATTTGTTCATTTAACCTCAAAAAAATTGAAAAAAAAAAATTTAAAAATAAAAATACACATGGCTTTTAGTGCTTATGATACATTAGGCTTCAACCTTATTATCAAGTGTGATCATTTAGACTGGTGACGCCACTAATATTAGATAATATTATTCTTCTCCATGTGGGACATTTTTCATGCATATTCACTCTTGACCTGTATCTTTTTTTCGTCTTTTAGAACAATGCTTATAAATAATCAACTTTTAACTCCTTCAATTGCCGAAAGTAGAAACTTTAAATTGAAGAATTTACTTTAATGCTATATTAATTATTAAAGTAAATGGGGGCAAATTTGTCACTTCCTCAGCAGACCGCAGTCTTCCATGAGGTTGTACGTTAATAAACCCTAATCTCGGACAGCACAACGCAGTCTTCAAGAAGGTTGTCAGTTAATAAACCCTGATCTCGGATGCAGATTGCAATCCCGCGTTCAACCTCTGTAATCTCCGAAATCTTCCCATTCAACCGACCCACAAACAGTGATGTCGGCCAAGTGGCGTGCTTTGCAGCACCGCCACCGCTACACCTACAACGCAGTTGCATTTCCTCCATACTTCATTCGGGCATTAAATCAAACACCTGATGACAGCTCCTTCTTCGTTGAACTAAACCACCTTATTTCCCTTAACTCCACTTACGCGCAGCTCGAACACGCTAAAAATATTGCATCAGCTTTTTCGAACTTATTATCAAACCCGAATTCTGATGAAAAGTTAATTTCTTTCGCTGCGAAGTTTTATTTAGAAATACTTTTTCTTGAAAATTCTGTGCCTTTGCATAGGACTTTAGCTTCTGCTCTGTCGAAATGTAAGAATTTTCAGAGTTTGATTGGGGATTGCTATAGGCAGCTGTGCGAGGAGTATGGTGGGGAGAATGGGAAGGGGAAAAGATTCTGTGTCTCACGTGCAGCTTTGTCAATGTTGAGCACGCCAAAGTTGGGATATTTAGTGAAAGCCGTGGAGCAATGTGCGGTTTTGGTGGGTTTGAATGCGGTTTTCGGTTTGAGAAGTGTGGTTTCTGAGACAAATGACTCGTCCAGGCCTTCACCAGTTGTAATGGAACAATGCCAGGAGGCTCTTTCTTGTATATACTACTTGCTTCAGCGCTTCCCTACAAGGTTTTATGACGTGGATAGCGAGCAGAATGATATAAGTTCAAAAAAACAGGGTGTTATTGAAATGATATTGACTACTATCTTGAGCATTTTGAAATCACAGGCGTTCGCTAGGGACTGTTTAGTGGCGGCTGGGGTGAGTTTCTCCACAGCTCTGCAGGCATGTTTCAGTTCTGAAGAATATGGTTTGATTATCATGGAGGGTATTTTTCATCAGACTTCCATTGTGGATAGTAAAATTGAGCTTGATGATGTGGTTAGGAAAACTCCAATCAAGGGTGACTTGGTTGTTGAAATTAGTAATTTTTCAGCATTGAGTAGACTTTGCCTGATCAGGGGAATACTCACTGCGAGTGCAAGAACCATTCTGGACACCCGCTACATTGTATTAAAGTATAATCTGAATGGTGTTATAGATTCTGCCAACGATGGTAATTCAGTCAAGACAATACTGTATGATGGAATATTGCCTGAGCTCTGTATTTATTGCGAAAATCCTACTGATAGTCATTTTAATTTCCATGCATTAACTGTGATGCAAATCTGTTTGCAGCAGATAAAAACATTGCAGCATGGTGATAAACTTGATGTTGCAGAAAATTATGATCCAATTCCAGAGGAGATGGGGGCCCGCATATTGAGGATTGTGTGGAATAACTTGGAAGATCCTTTAAGTCAAACTGTTAAACAAGTTCATCTTATCTTTGATCTCTACTTAGATATTCAGGCTAGCCTTAAGTGGGCGGAGAGTAGTGAAAAAATCAAGTTGTTCTTGAGGAAGATCGCTACTGATCTTCTTCGCCTGGGACCACGCTGCAAGGGAAGATATGTCCCTTTAGCTTCCCTTACCAAGAGGTTGGGAGCAAAGACTATTCTAGACATGAATCCTAACTTGTTGTATGAAACGGCCAAAGCATACGTCGATGACGACGTCTGCTGTGCTGCTACAACATTCCTCAAGTGTTTCCTTGAATGCTTGCGAGATGAATATTGGAGTAGCAATGGTGTTGAAAGTGGTTATACAAAATACAGACGTCATTGCTTGCAGCCATTTTTGTGTGGACTTGCTTCTGGACTTGCAAAGCTACGCACAAACTTGAACACATATGCCTTGCCAGTGCTACTTGAGCTGGATGAGGACAGTATATTTCCTATGCTTTCTTTGATTGGCATTGGTCCAAGGGATGAGGGCTCAAAATTTTCTTATAATGAGCTCGGTTATATGGATGTGGCTCTAGGACTTGAACAGCAAGTTGCTGTTTTGGTTTCATTGCTCAAGATTTGTCGTGTGCTTGCTTTGATAGGAGGGGACATTGATTGGCAGGGAAATTCATCAATCTCTCCCGAAGGTATAGTGCTGGATACGGGAAATGGTGATTTACATTGTGTTGTCTGCTTAAAGGGCATAGAGGTTAAAGTCCCGGTCAAGTGGCTCATATTGGCATTGACCCACGAGGACGAGTCACTTCGCATAGATGCAGCAGAATCTCTATTCTTTAATCCAAAGACATCCAGTCTACCCTCTTCTTTGGAACTCAACCTGATGAGAAGAGCAATGCCACTGAACATGAGATGTTGTTCAACTGCTTTCGTAATGAAATGGACTAGCTTATTCAGAAAGTTCTTTTCTCGTGTCCGGACAGCATTGGAGAGACAGCTCAAGATGGGAACCTGGCAGCCTCTTGCTTCTGGAGACAATAATGGAGTTTTTTTCATGACAGGAGCTGAGAACAGTGTAAAACACAGGGCAGAGAATCTATATAATTTTATGAAGTGGTTGAGTTGCTTCTTGCTTTTCTCCTGCTATCCTTCTGCTCCATATGAGAGAAAAATAATGGCTATGGAGCTCATATTGACAATGCTAAGTGTTTGGTCTATATTGCCCACAGTGCCAGAAAGTCCAGATGCTGTTTTGTCTGAAACCAATCTATATCCATACAGTAAAGGGTTTGCTTTACCTGATTCAACCTTGCTTCTTGTTGGTTCAATTGTTGATAGTTGGGATCGGCTGAGAGAGAATTCTTTCCGCATTTTACTATATTTTCCTACCCCACTTCCTGGCTTGTGTAGTCCAGACATGGTCAGGGAAGCAATTATATGGGCTAAAAAGCTAGTTTGTAGCCCCCGTGTCCGAGAAAGTGATGCTGGAGCTCTGACGTTACGGCTTATCTTTAGGAAGTATGTCCTAGAGCTCAGGTGGATTGTCAGACCTTCATATAATGTAGTCTTCATTCATCCCAAGTCAGAGATGTGCAATGTGGAGTATGAAAATTGTAAATCCAGCTCTCCTGCATTAGTATATATCACATCATTGATTGATTGGCTGCTTTCTGCTGTGGAGGATGGAGAAAATAATCTTTCAGCAGCTTGTAAGAATAGCTTTGTTCATGGTGTATTACTTACTCTACGGTACACATTTGAGGAAATGGATTGGAATTCCGATGTAGTTTTGCACTGCATTTCTGATATGAAACATGCATTAGAAAGGCTCCTGGAGCTTGTCACGCGAATTACATCCTTGGCCCTTTGGGTGGTCTCAGCAGACGCGTTGCACTTACCTGACAATATGGAAGAAATTGATGACGATGCATTTCTGTTGGAAATTCCTGATGAGATTGTTCCATCTGACCCTGCGGATGTTGAGGCACAAAACTCGGACCGCATTCAAAAACTCAGTCCTTCAGAACAGATTGTCATGGTCGGTTGCTGGCTTGCAATGAAAGAGGTATTTTTTACCAGTAAATATTGCGATGCTGTTGCTTACTTGGGGCAAGTCATCTAACAATAACAATGATGTTGTCGTCATCATCATTGTTGTTGATGGTTTCTTTATCTTACGATTCCTAATTTAACAACTAACATCATGTGGCTGGGAGGATGATAGTGCCATTTATTCACTATGTATATGCTGAGCACATAAGATTTATGAGAGTCATATTTGCCAAAAAAAAATTCTGATGATTTGATTTTGATTTTACCTTCATTTATTTCCAGGTGAGTCTTCTTTTGGGAACAATTATTAGGAAAATTCCGTTGCCTACTTCAGATGAGTCAGGGATCACATTTGGTAATGATGCTGATGGTACGACTATGGCATCTGATGCAATGCTCGATATAAAACAACTCGAGACAATTGGCAACCATTTCTTAGAGGTCCTTCTCAAAATGAAGCATAATGGTGCAATTGACAAGACAAGGGCTGGATTTACAGCACTGTGCAACCGTTTACTTTGTTCAAACGATCCGAGGTTGATTTCTTTGAACTTTTCCCTTTAACTGTTGCTAATGGATTTCACTTTTTAATCAGCAAGGAGCTTAATTCAAATGCGTTATATTTATTCGTGTCATTTGATAGGATCACTATTTTTACAATTAAAATTTGAGTATTTGACAGCTCATTTTTGAATAATAGTTTAATGTACCATTGTATTTACCCCTTTCCTCCCAACAAAAGGTCAAAAGCTTGTATGGGGTTGCAATTCTTCATCTCTAAACTAATCACTGCACAGTACTCGAAGCTCAGTGCCTTCAAGCTTTGCATGCACTGTTCTTGGCATTTTGTCTTTATGAGAGCCAACTTTTCTTCTACACGGAGTTTTCTGACTGTGACCATGAAAAGAGAAACTTGAATGGCAGAATGGACTTTCTTGTTCTGAGCTTATGTGCTAATGTTGCTTCTTTCTATCCAGGCTTTGCAAATTAACAGAAACTTGGATGGAACAACTTATGGAAAGAACAGTGGCCAAGGGACAAACAGTGGATGACCTACTAAGGAGAAGTGCTGGTATTCCAGCAGCATTTACTGCCCTTTTCCTCTCAGAGCCCGAGGGCACGCCAAAAAGGCTCTTGCCGAGGGCTCTAAGGTGGCTAATAGACGTAGCTAAGAAGTCTTTAACAGATCAAACTATATTGAACAGCTCAAACAGTGACTTTTCTGGTGGTTTCTCACCAAAATCAAGTCGAGCAACTGCTAACTGTCAACTTACTGAGATGAATGGCAACCAAAAGATCTCAAAGCTTCGGGATGAGGGAGTTGTTCCCACTGTGCATGCTTTCAATGTCCTTAGAGCTGCTTTCAATGATACAAACCTAGCAACTGATACATCAGGTTTTGCTGCTGAGGCAATAATTATCTCAATACAATCTTTCTCATCTTCATATTGGGAGGTCCGTAACAGTGCTTGTCTTGCGTATACTGCCTTGGTTCGCCGCATGATTGGATTCCTCAATGTACAGAAACGAGAATCTGCAAGGCGAGCTATAACTGGGCTTGAGTTTTTTCACAGGTATACTTTACCATTAACTTTAATTTATTCTTTACATTTCTTTCTCTCCATCTATGTCAATAGCTGTATTCATATCTGTAACTTTTGTATTTAGTATTCAGTTTGGACAACCAACCAAATTGAATGTTTGATGGATGCATGTTAAAGCTTTCGCATGAAATTTGAAATTGACCCTTTTTGTGAGTAAAAAGATGTATATATACCTGTTGTAGTTTGAATTAGTCAGTTTATTCATCTAAGAATTATTCACTGATAACAAATATAAATAAGGGTTAAGTATGCCAATTGTCCCGAACCTTTGTTTCATTTGCATTTGCATTTTCATTCTCAATCTTATTTTCTAGACAACGGTGTCCCTGACCTTTGGAAAATAGGCGCCATTTATCCAAATGGGCGGTTTCTATCAAAAAATTTGTTAGTAATTTTTTGAAATGACTAATTTTCTTAAACTTAAATAAGCCAAAAGCAAATATTTTATATAAAAAAAATAAAAAGGAAATAAAAAAATGACAAAGATTTAAAAAAGTCATTTCTTCCCCAATATCACATTTACCACCATCCGATGGTGCCCATGAAAAATGAAAATAAAACTTATCACCTTCTCACTAACCCCCTGCCAACAGGCCGCGCCACCTCCACTCAACCCCTTTCACTGACCAAGGCGAAACTAAGGCCACCAAACTGAGATCCACCACTTATCTCCCAATTTTCACCCAGAAATTCCACCACCCAAATTGATGACAGCAACTTAACAATATGTAAGGTGCAATACACCATTGCGAATTAATTCCCAATCCTAAAACCAGGTTGAATCTCGACGAATTAATAAAAGTTTCTTGGTTCAAGAAGTTATATTCTCAATAATATTTGTTTATACAAGAGCAGCAATTTTTGGGTAGTGATTTTTTTGCTCAAAAGTTTAGATACTAGGTTAAAATTATTACTTTTGACATAAATTTCAATGTCTTCTAGGTTGGATTTTTATGGACTTTTTGAATCAGAAATGAACATGAAATAGATGTTGGGCTTTTATTTTGGTTCCAATCACCAATCACCAATCACCCAATACCTGCAGAGATGATGGTGCCGGCGGTATTTGGCGGTGAGTTGTGGTGGGGCTGGAACATGGTAATGAGTTGGGGTTGGAGGCAGGGGCAGGTTTCCATTTCTTTAGGCTCTGGGGTCTTCATGTCTTGAAGTCTGTCACATTTGCAGAAGAAAAAGCTTGGCCACCATGTATTCCTTGATTTTGTAAGATGGGTTTGCTATAAAGGAAAGAGTGAATGTAGTGTCTGTGTTTGTAGATTAAAGTGAGGTTTGGGGAAGAAGAAATGAATTTTTCAATTTTTATCCTTTTTTATTTCCTTTTTTCTTTTTTATATAAATTAACTGTTTTTGGTTTATTTAAGTTTAAGGGTAACTGTGTCATTTCCAGAAATACTAGCAATTTTTTTTGACAAACCGTATATCTGGCTGAATGGTGCCTGTTTTTCAAAGGCTAGGGACACTGTAGTCCAGAAAAAAATGGTTAGGGATGGAAGTGCAAGTGAAACAAAGATTAGGGACGTTTTGCATAATTTGCCCAATAAAGAATGATTTACTCTTATGGTATGTGTGTATCAGGAGGAGGAAAGTACAATAATGAACATTAAATTTTGTGTATAAATTTAGTCATCACAATGGAGATGGTATTCCGATGATGAGGTGATCTGATGCATTTTCAAAGATATTCAATTAAACTTATTTCCTTTTCTCTTCAACTGAAGGTACCCTTCACTGCACTCTTTCTTATTAAACGAACTGAAAGTGGCTACCGAGTTGCTTTTGGACGAGTCATCTGAACATTCAAGATCCAACCTGAAGAATGCTGTGCATCCAAGCTTGTGTCCGATGTTGATACTATTGTCTCGGCTTAAACCTTCACCAATCACTAGTGAAACTGGAGACAGTTTGGATCCTTTTCTTTTCATGCCATTCATAAGGAGATGCTCAGTTCAAAACAATTTTCGAATTCGTCTACTTGCATCAAGAGCTATAACAGGCTTGGTGTCCAATGAGAAACTGCAAGTTGTCTTGCTCAATATTGCCTCCGAGTTACCTTGTGTGGAAAATCAAGTCATGGCTCCTGATTCATCCACATCACTGGACTTGGCCAACAGGACCTCTGGTGCTTCTTTCAATTTAATTCATGGAATGCTATTACAGTTGAGCTCTCTTTTGGATACCAATTGTAGAAACCTAGCGGATTCATTTAAAAAGGATATGATTCTCAACAGTTTGATTCAAATTCTTGCCAAATGTTCATGGATTGGAAGACCACAATTGTGTCGCTGCCCCACCCTGAATGGCTGTTTTCTAAAGTTGCTTGACAATATGCTGAGTCTTGCAAGAACATGCCAAACAGGTGAAAGTATTGGTGCCATTTGGAACCTCCTCTGGGAGTTATCTTCAGAATGTTTAGATTTAGATCCGTCTGATTATCCACCATATTTTGATCCTACTATTTCAGAACTTCGTGAACAAGCAGCAATTTCATATTTCAATTGTGTTTTCCAAACATCTGAAGATATAGTTGAAGATGCTCTACTGATGCCAAGGAATTTTTCTTCAGTTGCTTACTATTCGTTAAGGAGATATGAAATGGAGGTTGCCTCTACCAGATTTCAGGAGAGGTTGACCCACTCCATGTCAGATTTATCATATGAAGTGCGAATTGCAACAATGAAGTGGCTTCTTTTGTTCCTTAGGGCTACAGAATCAGGTATTAACAGTGGGGATCAATTTTATTCTGATGCTAGGAAAATTTGCCTGTCCAATATAAATCTCCAGGAAAGGCTGATGAAGCTTTTGGTGACAGAGAGACACCATAAATGCATGCATTACATTCTAAAGATTCTTTACACTTGGAATCTACTGGAATGGCAAGATGACTTCCAAGCACCTGCAGACCCAAGATATATTTGTAACATGGACTGCAATTCAGTGTTCCAGTTATGGGAGACGTTAGTTTCTCTTCTCAGGACCACAAGGCACGCAAAGACACGTCAAACCCTTGTCTGCTGCATGGGAATTTGTATAAAGCGAATCTCCAGCATATTTTTGGATCTTTTTAGTTCTGAAATAGAGAAGATGCCCAAGTTCAGCCAATCTGATCTTTGTAAAAAAATGTCTGATTTCTACAACAGCACAAGTTATTTTGTCACTCTCATAGAACAGTATGGTGACGCATCAGAGCCTGTAAATATGCGGAAGGCAGCTGCAGAATCAATGGTAGCATCTGGTTTATTGGCTCAAGCTGAGGTTTTAGGTTCTTTAGTTTCTGGGGAACAATTTTCTGATGGCAACCTGTTTTCTCATATCAAACCTGAGGAGGATATTAAAATGTATGCTGGTAGAATACTGGATCTATGGTTGATGTGCGTAAAACTTCTGGAGGATGAAGATGAAGGGATTAGGAAAAGGCTTGCTTTGGAAGTCCAGAAATGCCTTACGTCCAGAAAACCAAGGGAACACTTTTCGGCTGGTATTGCTCCAAGACAAGTAGAGAAAGTGATTGCATTGTGTTTTGAGCATTTATCATCAATCTTTAGTCACTGGCTTGATTACTTGGATTATCTTTGCTGCTGGGTGCTGAATGCTGCAAACAATGCAAACTACGTCATTTCAAGAGGAGATCTCGTCAGACGTGTTTTTGACAAAGAGATCGATAACCATCATGAAGAAAAGTTGTTCATATGTCAGATTTGTTGTTCCCAGTTGGAGAAAATTCTGACTTCAAAATTTTGCACTGTTGACTTCTCTAATGAGAGTGGGGGTCAAGATTTTTTGCATAAATGGAGAAGCAAATTTCGCCAACAGTTGATATCGTTTGCTAGTGACCATATCAAAAAGCTGGGAGGTGTCGAGTGGATTGGTGGAGTGGGAAATCACAAAGATGCGTTTTTACCGATTTATGCAAATTTGCTCATGCTTCATGCCCTATCAAACTGTATATTCCACTTGGAACCTGAGACTAGCAAGTCCATGCTCTCTGAGGTTCTTGAACTTGGAGAAGCTATTCATCCCTTTCTTAGAAATCCCTTAGTTTATAACCTGTATTTGTTAGTAGTAGAGTCACACGAGAAATTTTTTGGGGCAACTGACACCCATTTGACCCGAAAGTGGAGAGAAGATGGTTCTATTTGGGATGAATTTGATCCTTATTTTCTACTCGAGTGAAAGGCATACAAGATGAATACCGCCTTTATTAAGATCTACATAGTTTATGGAATTTGATTCAATACACAATTTTGATTCAATACATTTTCAAATTTAGTGGAGATGTGATTCGTCTCCTATCCTTGTTAGGTTTTGTTACTATATGCAATGATATTACAGTGGAATAAAGAATCTGGAATTACAGCAATCTTTTAGATATGATGCTTCAACTTGTATAGTTTGTCTAATGAGGTATAGCAAGTTGCTCTAAATGGATAGTTCAAGAACATGTGAACATTTCATATACATAAAAGTTGGATCATATATCCTTGCAGGCTGCAGCAAGTTATATGTCAGATATTTTTAAAAGGTCCCTGTGAAACAGGTCTATGCCGACTGACAATTAAGTTTAATTTGCAATAAACAAAACTTTGACGGGAATAGGAAATGAAATGTAAAATAGAGTTTCAGTCTTCATCCTCATCTTCCTCGTCGCCTTCTTCTCCCTAATAGAAGTCATCGACAGAGGCAGAGTATAGTGAGAAACATATAATACTGAATACTACCAAAATATTGACTGATCACAGCTAACATCTCGAAAGTAGCACAAAGCCATTGAATCAAATAGTAAAAATTAACAATATTCAGTAGAGGTGTACATTAAAGAAGTTAACAAACTCAAATTTAAGCATCGTACTTCCACTTCACGCGGTGACATTATTAAAATGAAATGGTACAAACAGGTTCACATGAAGTACAGAAGAGATCAAATAATCTTTAAAGGAGAAAAAGATTTATTTGTTACCTCTTCTTCATCTTCATCTTCTTCAGAATCTTCATCATCAGCTACCTGTTATACAAACATAATAATCAGCCAGTTCAAATAAGTGGAAGATAAATATACTGTAATAGTAGGGAAAGGAAGAAAATGTTACATTGTAAAGATATTTGATAGGATCAGGCCACAGATCCTCCTTAATTATCTCTGCGACCTGCAGTTTCGAAGCAAAGAAGACAATAAAGAATTTTGTACTGGACGCATATAATATTTTCCTCATCAAACGCATATGACAATGCTTCAAACAAATGTGAGCTTCCAGCAATGGATTTACCTCATCACGCAGCCCCTCGCTTGCATCTTCCAGTTGAGTTTCACTAAACCAACTAAAGAAGCTGCATTCATAAGAATAGATAGCATGTGTCAATGAGAATACTCGCGCATAAACACGCACATATCTGAATAATTGTGTAAAAGGAAAACTAGCAAGAAGTACCTCTCGGTAGATGGTCGTCGTTTGTTCCCTTTCTTTTCATCATTATTGATGTTAGCAGAGCCCTTTCCATGTAAAACGCATAAATACTTAACATTAGAGAAAGAAGATGGGAGGGGAAGGAAAGGGGCACTTGCATGTAGGAGAATTATGGGTATGATCAAATCACCATGCCTTCCTTCCAATCAATGTTTGTGCCGGTTATCTTTGTAGTTCCTTCGTTAAAGAATTTGAACGTCTTAATCAGCTTTGAATTATCAAAGAAAGGGTTTGGCTTAAACTTCTGAAAGTCAACAGTACAAAGCATAACAGTCAGCTATAGACAACAGAAAATTGATGGAAACACAGATGAAGTAAAAGATAAGATGCCATTTTTTTTTCTTTAGAATTATAAGAGAAGACTCACGAATGTAATGGAGTAACCCAATTTCAAGTCATCGTCCACGTCAAGAGCATCTAAATACTTGAATATCTAGATCGACCAAAAACATTAATTATGAGGTTACTTTAAATTCAGTTATACCATGTCAGATTGGCCTACGATGTGGGATTACATGAAATCTGAGCAATTCAAATAAAAAGGAAAAATACTAAAAAAATATATGAAAGTAACTAGAGCTACCACTATAGTAACTTTATAGATCTAACTTAATTCAATTGCCAAGTGCCAACCAATCTTATAAGATGCACATACCGTCTGGTCTTCCTCACTCAATAGATCACAGAGTGAAGGATGACTCAAGAACTGCAAGAAAAGAGGATAAAGATATGAATATTATGGATTAAGCTCTGAGAACTAACAAACATTTGTCTATATCAATTTCACAATAGAAAATGGTTCTTCCACTCACGGCAGTTAACCAAAAGTCAGGAATAGAACTGATGATCTCATTTCTTCTCACATAAACAGGCCTCCTTATCTCGTTGTACTTTCTTTCAACTTCCAATACTTTATCACTGGCTTCTTCATTGACCTGCATGGTACCAATCCATAACGAAGCTTCATAGTCTTAATACTCAATATTTTCTTTTTGTTAAGCCGAAGTTCTATTAAAAATTGTGTCAAACAGCGATGCAGGACTATGTACACGTGGTACTCAACAATTTCAATCTTTTTGAAGCATTTACTCAACCATATTATACCCCAAAGAGACTCGAATGGACGCGTATCTATTGAGATAGTAATCTTATCCAACTTAAAAAAAAAAAAAAA
>CAIGRF010143369.1:2716-17741 GCA_903798235.1 Fraxinus ornus
CCACGCGTTTGTCTGGCAGTTGCTGGTGCCACG
This sequence comes from Fraxinus ornus, assembly GCA_903798235.1. Classification (NCBI taxonomy): domain Eukaryota; kingdom Viridiplantae; phylum Streptophyta; class Magnoliopsida; order Lamiales; family Oleaceae; genus Fraxinus; species Fraxinus ornus. The sequence goes on from CAIGRF010143369.1 coordinate 2,750, forward strand.
TGTCCCACGTAAGCTTTCCCACTTCCCCCACGTTCGGGTTAAAACGGCTTCCACTCCTCAAGTGGTTGGTTTTTCCCACGTTTGCTATTGGACGTTATGGGGGTTGTAGCATGGTCTTGTGGTGGTAGGCGGTCTCAGAGGGTCGACGAACCCACGGGGTCCAGGGCCTAGCGGAGGTAGACAACCTTATATCAGTAGGTGGGCTAAGCGTAGGTAGAGGGCTTCATGCAGGTCGACTGCCTCGCCTGGGTGATGGTTTCGTGACGATAGACGTGTAGCATATTTTTGAGAGTGCTGACCTCATTTGCCCGTGTGGTCAATTATCTATGCCATATTATATCAGACCTCAATTGTTTCATTCCTCCATTTAAGGAGCTTTTGCCTCATGTTTCATGCCTATGCCCGTCTTTTAAAATACTAATATCAGTTAAACACAGTATATTTCTCCTATATTTTTAAAACCAATATTTTTCAATCTGAAAAATAGTTTGAAGTTATAGGACATAATTATCAATTTATACATTACTCATATCTAATTGACTTGATAAAAATGTTCTTGTCATATTGGATCATCTGAAACTGAGATGTTTCATTTTGATCAGATCTAATTTACACTTCCATAAATACCACTTCAAAAATGAGTAACATTCGACTCAACTCTTCTCAATTTACTCTTCTTCCTTTTCTTCATACATAACTCATGTTTTGCATTGCACCATAAAGCTTACATATAGCATATTTAAATGTTTCTAAAAATAAAATTACTGTTTTTGCTAAGAATTTGGTTGCCTTAAATGCACGATAAAAGTCAAGTGATATTGGTTTCTTGCATTTAATTTCTTTTTTAAACAGAGTAGGTAGATAGATAATCACAATAGTCAATAATAAAGCAAATTGCCAAATAGTAATTTGTTAAAGTGTGGTTAAAATATACAATTTCGAAATTAAAAAATAAGTTCTAAAACTTCAAAAATTGGGTCATAGTTAAATTTTATTAATTAAATAAATAATTAAAAATATCTTATTAATTAGATATATTAATGAAACAAGATTATACAATTTATGATCACAATAAATTGCTAGTCACAATTAATGAACGTTTTGATCACAAATTTTATAGGTCGTAATTTAGTACCGATCACAAATTATCAAATAAATTGATCTCACATTATTTTTAGGTCACAAATAACAAGTTTTATATGTTACAACTTATTTCATGATTACAAAATATCAAATCACCAATTTTATGTATAGCAACATATTTCATTGTCACAAATTATCAAATTAATAGCTCACAAGTTATATTTCGATCACAAATTATCAAATTAATTGAGTACAACTTAACAAATTATGAGTAACGACTATAATTTTTGTTGCAATTTCACATTTTTAGGCCACATTATTTATTTATTACAGATTATTCATTTTATCGACCACATATTATTTATTGATCATAAATTCATCAAATAGTTGGTCACAAACACTCAACTAGTTAGCCACAAATACTCTTCATCCCATCCCACCACCAACACCAATAATCGGTCACAAACACTCTTCACCCCCACCCCACCTCACCCTACCCTTCCACGACACCAATGGCTGATTACAAATTAGCCAAATAGTTAGTTACAAACATTCAAAAAGTTGGTCACAAAGTCGAGACTAATATGTAAAAATTAAAAATGTACACATTTTTTTTTACTTGCAAAAAAGAATTGCCCTTATAAAATTGAAATGGGCTGGGGGACAGGGCTGAAGCGTAATCCATCCCCTCAAAACTAGGCTATCTTTCCGTTTTCACTCCAACATGACAATTAGTATGAGTGAAGAAAAATTGTGTATAAATATAAAAAATGGCTAGAGATCAAGCCTCAGAACCCTTTATATAGAAACTCAAACAGCTAACATGGCCCTGGAGCTGTTAGAAATTGAAGGACAAACATCATTCTCCAATATAAAAAAATGCATAACAATTATAGGACGTGGCTCTCCTGATTTCATGGTGTCAAAATCTGTACGGAAGATAATCATTCGTGAATCTTCTAACTACTCGATCGGCTCCTTTAACGCCTGACTACTAGATCAATTTCTCTAGCACACAATCGATCTAGTTAAGGTCAATATATGGATTTTGAAATAATCGATACGATCGATTGTTTACCTACTCAACTCTCTTAATCCTCGATGGGCTACTAAATGAAGGGCAGCCGTAGATTGATAAGTGTTATTTATAAGTAGGCACCCGCTTGGAGACAATTATGCAGTTTGCTTTTGTATTTAAAATGGTATATCCTAATATAAAAAAAATAAAAAATAAAAAATTGTCAATTTTACGTTTACTAAGTTCTATATCTCGTACCACCCCCTACGTTTTCAATCACCACCCTACTGCCTCTTGTGTCAACTCTGCTTCAAGTCTTCTAATGTAGAGGCAGTTGACTTTTGACATATATATTTGTAACGATAAGGCATCTGTGCACAAGCCGTTCTCTTACAAATTGTATACTTTAGGAGAGCATCAATCTTTTTATCCCACACGATTTTTTGTTACATCCCCCAACACTCGAACCCAAAAACTCTACCTTATGAAAAACTTAAGTTGAATTCTCTACAAATTGGGCAAATTTCCTGAAAGATGCGATAAAAAGTCGTAACTCGTAAGAAGAGGATCGATGATGTTCACGAAAATATATTTTTCGAATTTAAATCACCGCAAGTGTACGGTTCGTTAACAAGTAATAAAGTAGAAATCCTAGAATTTCGAGTATCGTTCCCACGAGGATTGATTTAATGTGATTTATATTATCTCGACCTTAACCGAATCTATTAAAATTGAGATGAGTTTTCTAAATTATAAGGTTAAATTACGACTAATATGCAAATTAAACTAAGAGTATGAATTTAAATGCAAAATGATGATGGTTGAATGCAAAAGTTTGATAAATGAATGTATGAAAAAGCGTACTAGGATCCCGAATCACCAAGCAAGTTCACTTTTAATCCCTAATTTACAATTTGATAACACGATGAATTAGTTGAAGAATCAATGTTTCTAACTTATCCAACAATCTCTTTCGAGTAGAATTGAACCTATTCTAGCATACCATTTGACTATATTTCTATGACAAATGCAATATACAAGAATGCATGACGTTTTGTAAACACTTAGAGATTCACGTAAAGCATATCGGTATATTTCTATCCTCTATGAACTAAACGATGATTTATACCTTGTTGAGTTTATTTCCCTTCTTTCGAATGCATAAAATAAACCACCACAACTCACATAATCACATGCATTTAATTATGGAGGCAAGAAAGTGTATATAAATCATTCAACATCCATCAAACGTGTTTAAATATCAAATTGCAAAATAAAGAATTAAAAGGTCACAACGCGAGGTTCATCGTTCTCCTAGTACATAAAAAGTCTAGCCTAACATGAAGAAAGTAAAAGAATAATAAAAGTTATAAAAAGAAAACATCACCACAAAAAACTAAGATTTGAAGCTTGAATCTTGAATCTTGAAGTGAAAATCCGTGTTCTTGCCTTGTTCTTGCTCTTCAATGGTGTTTTTTCTCTCTAATAATGTGTAAAAACTAGTTTTGGACGAGTCTAGGGTTACATAGAGTCCCAAAATTTCATTCCATAAGTGGTTGGATCGAATAAGGAAACTAAAGATTTTCTCGCCCAGAATACTCCTTGCTATAGCAAGGTATATTTTCATGCTGTAGCATGGGCAAAGTAAATGCTGCCTTAAAATTTCTGTTGAGGTTTGGGCTATAGCAAGGTGTATTTCCATGCTATAGCATGGAAGAATTTTTGCTTCTAATGCAAGTTGGTCCTCAATCTTCTTTTCATTCCACTTTTAGTTTTTCTCCCTCTTCCATCCTCCTCTAATCATCCGTATTATTGACAATTGGATTCTTAGCGCGATTTCATGCTTGATTCATCGTTCGGGTCAACTTATGAATAATTGCAATTTAGTCCCCGAACTTTCATTTCCTTCCATTTTGGTCCTTTTCGCCTTTTTTCACGCACATTTCAATAATTCCATCAAAGTGGGCCTACAAACACAATTCATATCTAATTAAGCCATAGTTAAGCATTTATATCAACAATTAATCATGTTTTGTTGTATAATTAAGTGCGCAAAACGCACTTATCAGATGATATTTCAAAATGGGCAATACGTAAGATAATGACTTGGACATATAGACCAATCGTTAATATTCAACATAGTTTTGTTAGAAACTTGTAGAATATTGAATGTCAAGGGATAATGCTTTAATGTAGCTCTTTAATCACACAACTTATTTTTTAAGAGTTAATAAATAACAATTATATCCTAATTAGTGTGGGCACCTGATTACCAAATTCAAATGAGATATGATACATGTACAATCATTAGTGGGGTGTAAATTTACACCCCACTCACATTAGTGTGGGGTCCACTAAGGAGGTTTTTCCTTTTAAGTACTACATTGCAGTTTAAATAGCAGCAGGATCCACCACCTTCATTAGAGACAGTGGACTTCACTGGTTATACCTAAATTAGTGTTAAGCACACGTGATATTACATAATATATTCATAAAAGTTCTATTTATTTGTGTATTTGAAGGAATTAAGATTAATACTTTTAAGTGATTCATATAAATAAAAAGTCAATGTAGAAGGAAAAATTAGTTGATTTACTTAAAATTCTTTGAATTTGTTAAATAAATGATACAAAATAATACTTACATAAAGGAAAATATATAATTATGCACTTATTCGCCAAATAAAAAAAGGAAATTTTTTTTCATCACTAAAAATAGAATATACTACTTTCATTACAAGACATAACTATTTCCACTACCATTGAAACAACAAAAATCGAATAAAGAAAACAAAATGGAATAAAATAAATAATCTTCATAAGCATTTGCTGCCTAGCTAAATTGAATTCCCCATCCCACCCTAGAACACCTAAAACTTTTCGAAACCTCAGATTACGACCAAAATTCTGGTGTGAATAACACACAACATGTCAATTGCATCTACAGTACTATTTCTCCTTATGGTTTTGCTTTATATAGAAAAGTTGATTCCCTTTAATCAGAAACCATGGATTTCTTTCTGAGAATAAATAAAGATTCATCATTCCATTTTCTTGGCGCATAAAACGGCTTCCTATGGTTTCTACGCGTGTAAGAGTGCAAACTTTTTTTCTCCATTTTAGTCCAACTTTTGCTCCCTAGTTTCTTCATTTTTCTCTCAGAAGGGGAGAGAGATTTTGCGAGAATTTCGCAAGGTATTATCTTGAATTTTTCTGAAAGGAGATTGCATGTCATTCTCCAGGAAAATGAAAAATTCAAGATTAGATGAATGTAGATAATTTTTTTTGATCCTCAAACAGTTTTTGCTTTGTGGGTTGGCTTTGTTTTGCATAGAATCCAAATACAAGTCTCTCCCTCGAAATTGAAATTTCTTGAAGAAAAAAAAAACTCTCTGTTTTCTATCAGAAAAATGATTTCCGGGTTTTGATTGAATGTCATAAATAAACACAGTTTCTTAAAAGAGGGTAAAAACATTGAAAGGCTTCTGTTTTTTTTTTCTTAATATTTTGTCTGAACGTCTAGTTGTATTCTCACCATTCCTTCTCTCATTAATTTCTTTCTTTTCTCCTTCTCCAATTACTTTTTCTCTCTGTTTTTCCTCCGGTTTTCCTTTTCTTCTTCTTCTTTTCTCTTTTCCTAGAGGGAGGGAATCAGTAAAAACTCTCTCCCTCTTTCAATTTGAAGAGCCAAGATGTTTTTTCACCAGGCTTCAATGCAATCAAATCTTGAATGCCTCTTGGATTACACAACCCCTTCAATCCCTTCTCAATTCCTATCCAAGGTTTGTGTTTTTACATTTCTTATTAATATCAATGATTGTGTGTATGATTGTTGAAGTTTTTTCTTTATAATTGATCCTTTTTGTTGTTGTGCAGAGTGAGATGAGGAAGCTTAATAGGCTGTGGAATCCATTGGATAGAGAAAAAGTTGAGTACTTTTCATTGAGTGATCTTTGGAATAGCTATGATGAATGGAGTGCATATGGGGCTGGCGTCCCAATTCGTCTTGCGAATGGGCAAAAAATAGTTCAGTACTATGTGCCTTATCTATCTGCTATTCAAATCTTCACCAGCAATTCTTCTATAAACTACTCAAGGTAAAGAATGCCATTCACAAATTTGATCAGCTGTTCACTGTTATAAGTTGTTGTATGTGGATTGGATGAATTGTTTTCGGTGAAAATTCTAGTTTTTGTAAGCCGAGATCTTTGATGTTGTTAAAATTTTACTCTGTTATTTTGCCTATTCATATGTTTTTATTCAGTATTGGAGGATGCAAATTGAGTGGTGATTAATGACATAGAATATGGTATTGCTTTGAGTTCTCTTTCTGTTATTTTATCTGGAAGAAAGATGATTTAGTTGGATTATGATCATATGCATAATAGGGAAGAGGCTGAGTCGGCATGTGAGACTAGGGATTCTTGTAGTGATTCATTCAGCGACGAGAATGAAAGCGTAAGTGAAAAGCTGTTGACTTGGGACGGTTGTTCCGCTGAGGAAGGAGTGCTTGAGCAAGATAGCTTCTGGCATCCCAATGATCGGTTGGGTTATCTGAACTTTGAGTACATTGACAAATCTTCTCCTTATGGAAGAGTTCCTCTGACGGCTAAGGTAATCCTTCTATTGGTTCTAATTGTTGTAGTTTTTAGGTTCCCCACATTCATTTTCAGCCGACTACTCAAGACAACGATTGTAGATAATGACGACCACAGATGATGGAATCATTTAAATCCTTTTCTTGACGGTCGTCCATTAAAGATGTGCTACTTTTGGCAAAGAATTAGAATTGTTCTCTCTTTCTTTTTTGTCCATTTCTCTTGCAACAATATTCTTGTCTATTATAGGTCCTCTTTATTCTACTCCAACCCTTGATTTAATTACAAATTACTCTTCTCGTGTGGGATATATATATATATATTTTTTCTTTCTTCTCAAGAATATGTTCCTTTTCTACTTTTGAATTTCGGTTCTGTGAGTAGGAAATGTGATTCCATGTGGAACATGATGTTTTCGTAACTTTTCATTTAATTTGACTTCTTTTGCAGAAACATCATTTGACACCTTTAATAATCTTCTTTCCAGATAAGGGGCTTAGGACGAAGATACCCGGGATTGATGTCATTAAGAAGTGTAGATCTTTCCCCTGCTAGTTGGATGGCAGTTGCTTGGTTTGTCTCTCTCTCTCTCTCACGCGCACGTGCACACCAAAGCATTCGACCATACTTAAAACATCACATTTTTCCGTTCCAAGTTTCTTTTATTTCGAACTGTGATTCTTTTGTTGATGAATTGCATGTTTAAACAGTCTAAACAACTGAGTTATCATACTATTGTTGTGAATCACATTCAGGTATCCAATATATCACATTCCTACGGGGAGAAGCCATAAAGACTTGTCGACGTGCTTTCTCACATTCCATACCCTTTCTTCTACTTTTCAAGGTTTGCATTTATTGGTTTGGTTAAGCTTAACCTTATTATTTTGAGCAAAAATGCAGTTTCACTCAAGTATCCATTACGATTGACAGATATGGACCTTGAAGATGACCCTGTGAGTACTGTAAGGAAGGAAAGAAAGGAAGGAGAAAGAATTTCTCTTCCTCCATTTGGTTTAGCCACTTATAAGATGTTTGGTGATGTGTGGGTTTCAGACAAGAACGGTAGGGACCAAGAGAGACTGGCATCACTTTTTAACATTGCAGACTCGTGGTTAAAGCAACTAGGTGTCAATCACCATGATTTCAAATACTTCGCCAGGAGGAGTGGCTAAGTTGACAAATAACACCCCCTCTCTCCCCAAGTAGGCGGGGAAGAACGTGGATTGAATTACTGAATCCTTTTTCGTTACTCTGGTTTAATGTTTGCTAGAAAGAATGTGAAAATTAGTGGCTTGAAGTGATAATATGTAGTTGGATATGACTCTTTTGTTAATATTTCAGCATTAGGATCTCATAACATAGAAATCATTTTACAGTGAACTAGATTCCATTTTTGTTTTTTTCTACAACTTCCTAGTTGAGAATTGTACGTATCTTTTATGGAATGAGTTCAAAAAAGAGGGAAATCCTTGGGGCCCTTTAATTGTGAGTTATTCAGTGGTGTACTTCAATTCTTTTGGAAAGTGGGATTCTTTGTTTTTGCAAGTTTTTATTGTACTTTTTCGTGCAACTCACTAATTCTTGTGCTTTCTTGACATAGCTTGGACAACGTTAGATATGATTAAGTCTCTGTTTGATGCACATTAAAATTTTCATTTTCATTCTTCTACTCATTTTCAACCACACATTCTTCAATTAAATAATATTTTCTATCACATCAATAACTTTTCATTCTTTTCAACCACACATTCTCCATCAATCTACTATTTCAGAATACATTCTTCCAAAATAATGTGTCTCAAACACACAAGATAAAAAATAGGAACTTAAATCTTGTGTGTGCATCATACAACACTTTTTTTATGACACACTTATTTGTTATGATGTTTTAACAAGTTATGTATGTTGATTTAGACATTGTAGGATAATGGATATCATTAAGGAAGAATGAGATTTTAAAATCTTGTCTTTATTTTACGTGATATAATTATTTCTTGTGTTTTTTACATGTTGCATGCTAGTTTGGTCAACGCTCGACATGATTAAAGAAGAATCAGAACCAAAAATATTGTTCTTCTTTTCTACAATGCACTATTCTATATAACGCACGTTTTCTTGTTTAACATATTGATATAAGGGAAAAATTATTTACATTTAACTCAATTAAATCTCCATAAAAAAGCAAGCAAATAATTTTGACCAACAATTAATATAATTAGTTACATAAGATGATATAACCAATACAAATAATACAATTGGGTATTTGAGTTAAAATAATTAGTCGAATAGATGAGTATATATACACATGGAGGAGTGATAATGCCTGTTTTGCTTAATGGCGCAGATGCATTGTAACTCATGCACATATGATGACAATGAATAACTTTTTGTCAAAGATAATTGCAAGCATTATCGGTCATTCACAAATGCACTTGTCCATCCACTTGTAAAATAACGCGTAATTTCTATCAAATAGTACTTATCCTCTTTAACTTTTTTCGAAAGCTTTTTGTCAAACAACAAACACGGATTGCTAGAGCACGCCTACACTCATCCACTTAGCCATAGATTGATACAAAAAGTTTTTAGCAAAATTGTGTAAATATAAACGAATTTACAACGGCGTCCTTTTACATGAACGCAAATATCTCTCAAATTGAATTTAGCAAAATGCAGATGGCTCTGATAAAAGTTATTGGTTCCGATCTATTTATCCATATGAATAAAATTACTTTTGTAGCGTGCTTTCCTCTAATTTATTTTTCATTAAGCCTTACTATCATCCAATCCTTAGATCTTTTGTTAACGTTCTTCCATACGCACCAATGCAAAAACACAAGAATAAAAGATGAAAAAAAACCAAGCGACTTAGTCCTATTACGTTGATTCCACTAAAAACTTTGAATCACATGCTTGACGTTATAAGAATATTGGTTAAGTCATATAGATTCTGAATATATAAATAGCGCAGTCTTATGATGATCAAAGCAAATTAACATTTTACAACTGTAGAGCACCTATATCAGCAGCAGAGTCAGGGGAGAATAATTTATTTATTTTGCTCTGGACTAATATATAAAAATAGAAATTCCATAAAATTATATTTTCTACATATAAAAAAAATAAATGGGCCTAGGCCAAGTCTTGGTCGTGACTTTATCGAGCGAACTATGCCTGAGGAGTAGGCCCTCGACCATATTATAATGAAAAAGTAAGCTCGACCCTATAAATTTTTCTGATAGGGCCTACGGGCTGGCCTTGGCTCGACCCTATCAACGGGCCAAATAGGACCCAGCCCGGCACATGACAACCTGTCATGGTTCGCGAAAGTGAGAATCCAAACGCAAAATCTGATTGGAGATAGAAAGTTGACGTGGGACATAGACATTCATCCTCAATCTGTAAACATCTTATCCTTCGACATTCAGTACACCCATTTAAACAGCGATTTCTTGCACACAATCCAAAGATTTTCCCAACTAAACTTTAAAATCTTACTTAAAAGCACAGATTTTTTTTGCAAATGGCTGTACAAGGAGCTTCATTAATTTCATGCACCCTTCGCATCCCAAAAGAGGTTTGCTTCTACTTCACTGCATTTTCAACTGCAAATTTTTAGTTTTTTCTAGTGTTTTTTGATCTTTAAATTTTAATAGTGTTCTTGTGTTGCTTAGAATAAGCCAATTGCTCTAAAGGAGACAACCCTTTTTGGGCCCACCACTTTTAGAGCTGAATTCAACCCTTCTTTCGCTGGGAACAAGGTAACCCATTCTCTGTGTGTTTTTGTGGTTTCTTGGTTCTCTAATTACCCTGGTTTCTGAGGTGAAATGAAGTTATACTTGAAAAGAACATGTTTGGCTAAGCTTAAAAAGTAGCTACTAGCTCCTTATAATCAGGAAAAAGAGAAGATAACAAAATGGGGAACTGGGAAATTTTTCCAAGAACTATCATCAGTAGAGAGTGGGTGGATGGCTAAGGTAGTAGAGAGGATAGGTGAGGTTAAGGGAAGGGGAGGGAAAGAAAATTCGTTTTCCTCTAGGTTATAGCACAGATACTCTTGGCTCTTGTAATGGAACACTCTGCAGAACAATTGTTTTCTATTTTAGCGAAAAAAATTGAATAACATAATGATATTGAAGCACTGATAGGAACTCACGGCTGTCCCTTGTGTAGGGATACTCCGTACTCGTACCAATTATCAAAACATCTTTGGCAAAAAGATGGGGTGTGTTTGAGCCACATATTTTGGAAGAATGTATTCTGGAATAGTAAATTGATGGAGAATGTGTAGTTGAAAAAGAAGGAAAAGTTATTGATGTGATGTAAAGATATTATCTTATTGAAGAATGTGTGATTGAAAATGAGTAGAAAAATGAAAATGAAAATTTTAATGTGTACCAAACAGGGTGAAAAGCTGAAATCTTGGCAATAGCTTAAGCAACGCGTACTCCCATTTGGCAATTTCAAGACATCTGAAAGATTATATGTTTGATCTGAAGTACCAGAAAGGATAGGACTCGACTGGACGCTATAATGAACTATATTTTGGTTTCTTTTTCTGTCTTAACACTGTACACTGCAGTGCTCTTCAATCCAACTTACCAAACATGCCATAAATGACTCATAACTATATGAACACTTGAGGATGAACAAGAGGCAGGGAGGGGAGAACAACTTTTTATTAGAAAAAAAAAAGTTAGTTAAGAGCCCATGTTTCTCAGGTTTGGAAAAGAAAGAATGCTGTAATTTCATAATGCAGACTGATCTATTGAATTTCATGAAACTTCAATTCATATTTGTCATCTTATTGTCTTTTGGTCTTTGCCCTGCAGAAACACAGAAGCAGTTTATCAGTCAGACCAATTAGAGCTCAAACCGCAACCACAACTCCATCCATCAACCAGGCTTCATCAGAAGAGAAAAAAACTCTGCTCAAAGGCAATGTGATAATCACTGGGGCCTCGTCGGGATTAGGTCTTGCCACAGCAAAGGCTCTAGCTGAAACAGGAAAATGGAATGTGATCATGGCCTGCAGGAATTTCCTCAAGGCAGAAAAAGCTGCTAAAGCAGCTGGCATTCCTAAAGAAAATTACATGGTTATGCATCTAGACCTTGCTTCACTTGAAAGTGTCCGTCAATTCGTGGACGCATTTCGGCGTTCAGGCTTGCCACTGGATGTGCTGGTATGCAATGCAGCAGTTTACTTGCCAACTGCGAAAGAGCCAACATTCACGGCTGAAGGGTTTGAGCTTAGCGTTGGTACTAATCATCTTGGTCATTTCCTCCTATCTCGGTTGCTGTTAGATGACATGAAAAAGTCAGAATTCCCCCAGAGACGTCTCATTATTGTCGGGTCCATAACAGGTAGCCATATTCACAATATGATGCATTATAACTATGCAAAAAAAAAAAAGTTGAAAGTTGTCTATATTGCAGTGAAACTAAGAAAAGTTCATTTCAGTTGCAGAGAGAATTTTGATAGAACTTGTGATACATAGTAAACGAGCTTGCAAAAATAAATATAGGTAGACATAGATGACAAATTATTCTTTGAGACTTGTAAATTGTTCTTTGGTTGATATATAATATACCAAGTAAAAATATTCGTTGATACACCCTTTCCTGGGCATGCTATTTGCAAAAGGTAACAAAAAGAGCAATGTATGTGATGAAGATCCAACTAGATATTAGATTGAAGAGAATTTGGGATAAGATATTAGATTGAAGAGAATTTTTGATTTATTTCCTTTCCATAGTTAATATTCGATATTTTATTCGGGATGCTAAGCATAAATAAGAATAGGTTTCTTGGTTTATACAGACTCTCGAATGTTGAATTTAATTAATATTGATTATCTTGTTCAAATTCTTCTCTCTTATCTCCCTTTCCTTCTCCCCTTCTCTCTCTTCTTCCATTTCTTTATATTTTGTTTCTCTATATTTGCTTCATTAGTATTAGTGTGCACTCCTTGATTCATCAATCCTCAACTCTTTAATATATTTAAATAATACTGCAACTTGACATACCTTGCTCTGTCAGGAAACACGAACACCTTGGCAGGAAATGTGCCACCAAAAGCCAACCTCGGGGATCTGCGGGGACTTGGAGGAGGTTTGAATGGAGTGGTCAGCTCGTCCATGATAGATGGAGGTGAGTTTGATGGTGCCAAGGCCTACAAAGACAGCAAAGTTTGCAACATGCTCACCATGCAAGAGTTCCATAGATGTTACCATGAGGAGACTGGGATCGCCTTTGCATCCCTCTACCCAGGTTGCATTGCTGAAACAGGCTTGTTTAGAGAGCACATTCCCTTGTTCAGGATTCTCTTCCCACCCTTCCAGAAGTATATCACCAAAGGTTACGTTTCTGAAGAAGAAGCAGGAAAAAGACTTGCACAGGTCAGTCACAATTAATGAAGCAGGAATGTATTGTCCATCAAGTACTGGATGAAACTCAATAGTGCTATCAACAGGATTTTAGATTCTATTTCTTATATAATATTGTCCATCAAGTACTAGATACCAAACATGCAATTACTACATTTGGCTAACATCATTCTCTTTAAAATCAGGTAGTAAGTGATCCAACCCTTTCAAAATCAGGGGTTTATTGGAGCTGGAACAAGAACTCATCATCGTTTGAAAACCAGCTATCTAAAGAAGCCAGTGATGAAGAAAAGGCACGGAAACTGTGGGAGGTCAGTGAAAAGCTTGTTGGATTGGCTTAATGCAGCTCAGGAATCCATCCAAGCTAGTGAATGAGAAACCGATGCACAAGTTTTTCTCAATGAAATATAGCCCGTTCATGAATTCAGAATGTATTCCCCCAATAAATACGGATGAGAAAATAGAACCAATCGTTTTGTTGTAATTGGTGAGCCTTTTTTTTTCTTTTTTTTTTTTGGGTATGTAAATAAATACAAATACTGCTGAAAAACGAATATCCCTCTTATCTGCCCCCGTTTGGCACCCATTTTTTTTTTTTCATTTTTTTTCTCTTTCTTCATTTCAACCATACATTCTATCAATGAAATAATATTACACATAAACCTAAAAATTCTCCTTACTTTTTAACCGCACATTCTTCCATCAATCACTATTCAAAAACATATTTTTCTTCTAAAATGGGTGTCAAACACCTCTGCAATGTCTTCTTTAGTATCTTTGTTTCTAAATTCTTATTTGCATAAGAGAACAAATGGCATGCAGAAAGTAACATAAAAATTCAATTCTGCAAGAAGCAAATGACCAGCTGACATGTAAACTGCGCCCGGGATCAAAAGGGAAATACCGATTAGAGATATGATTAATCAATAACCACATTTGTTGTTCGCATCTATAATCTTAGGGATCTAAACTGTTAAAAAATTTCTTCATCTACATTGAGGAATAGTTTCAGAATTCTGCCCCATACTACTCCAGTCGAACTTTATCAAAATAATAGTCAACTGTGATCATTTATTTCACTCTTATGTATGAAACTTGAGGAGCATTTCAATTTCTTGAAACATTCTGTTGGACATGATCCCATTTTTAAGTAGCACGTATTCCTAACATGAATCAGACACTAAATTTTTCCAGTTTTCTTGGTATTGCACAGAAGCATGAATGTTGCCTTCATTTCGTTAATAAAATTTCACGGATAATTCAACTCAATAACCTTAGAAAACGAGCTTGTAGGGTTGTATAGATTGTGAATTTGTATACAACTCAATAACCTTAGAAAACATTTCTTATTAAATTAACTAATACTTCATTCTCAGACATTGTGGGTATCGTGATTTTAAGAGACATTATTTCTTTCGTGGATTCCACAAGTCCAACAAACGATGAAGGTTATTTATTCAAATTCGAGAGGAAACAATTTCCATTATGTCTTTACTTTGCCACGATCATTAACAAGGTACAAGGATAAACAAAAAAATATTATATATAAACTAGTACTTCTATGATAACAGTCATTTTTTTTCATAAACATTGTAACACAATTTAGACCATAAATGCTTGACATTACAACATTAAAATTTCATATCTTCAATTTGAATACTTGTATTTTTATCGCTGGTTCCATCAAGAATGTAAAGCATATATACATTTTAAACTACAAGAATTCTATCAATTACCACAATCATCAACAATACTACAAAAAACAACAGAAAAATTGTTTAGGCTGCTACAACCTCTTCCCATTGTTCATCATCTGCACTTCGTAATCATGTCGGAATTTTTATTCATCTGCTCGCCTAAAAAACCAAAAGTAAAAATAAACCTCTGTAGCCTTAGTGTACCCC
>CAIGRF010143369.1:17942-32534 GCA_903798235.1 Fraxinus ornus
GAGTTGTGATACAAGTACAGGGGCCATTTCACAGGCCCCTACCAGGTGAGATACATGGGGAGGGGAGCCGATTTTTTGCATTTTAATACATTGGGGTGGGGCCCCTCATACAGTGAGGGGCCTGTAAGGACCTGTGAAAAAAAAGCCCCTGTACTCAGGGCTTTGCTCTAATGTTAATTAATGTTCTAAATGGCTCTTAGAATGTCGCTTCTCTTTGTATAGATCATATAATGCACTTAAATTCATACTTACCTTACTGTTGATCCTTGTAATAGAAGAATCATTCTTGGTCCCATAGATCTGATCACCAGCAACATGAGGAGGTGGAGGGACATAATTTTTCAATAGGGGCAGTCTTTCGGGTGGGTAATCATCTTCACTTTCATAATCTCTCTCCGGATGAGGTCCAAAAGCTTTAAGAATTATGGCCATTAACATACTTAGTCCCTGCATATGGAGAACACGAGAACTAAGTAACAAGAATAGTAATGTAAGAGAAAATGTTGCATTCAAGGAACAAACGAAAATAAGAAGGAAGAGTAAGAATGTAAGAATACAAAGAAAACAATTGGTATCATGCAGATGCTGTGGCAGGAAAGCAATAGAACGCCTTTCCAAGGAATAGAGAACTTAAATTTGGAAACCAAGAGTGTTTTTATGTTTTTCCTAATGTTTTAGTGCAGTTAATCCAAGCAAACTTGTGTAGGTTCTTGGATGGAGTGTCAACTGAGTTGGGCTAGTATACCTTCTTTCATGAGGCTTAGATTTTATCAAAGAAAAACTCTAGTGTTACGGACTTCACTATTTTATCTTTATGTTCTTGTTTTGCGTCCTTTGTAAGGAGGTAGTCTTGGTAATATCATGCTTTGGATAGAGCACAATCATAGGACTAAGATTCTTAGCACACCACTGCGATTTATAATCCATGATATGGATGAAACAGTTATGTTCCTATTGGGTTTTAGTTACAAACCCAAATTGAACTCTACCAATTCAGTCCACATAGGAACTCTCAGCTTCTCCATTCAATTATACCTATATTTTTACTGTCAAATACTAACTTAGGCATTGGAGAGGGGTACGGGAATAAACTCCCCACACCCTTTTTTGCAGGTGTAGCAAGGACAGAAAGGAGCCTGAACAGGTGAATCACTAAATCATTTCGGCACTCTGTGGAAAGGATATTACAGTCACACAATTTCCACATCTCCATTCTGTCAATCTGTGTCAGATTACCTCGTTCACTATGTCGCAACCTTCTCATCGCCTTTCTATTTGTCAGGAAAATTTCAATTTCTCATCATTTTCACCCTCGTCCAAAATTTATGCGTAAACCTATTAATCAATTGGTTTTTGAGGCTTCGGCTAGTAGAATTTGGAATGATCTTAAGATTGGTAAACAAAAAGAAAAGAATACAAAAAGGAAAGAACAGCCAAAGAAGATTAATGTGTTGGCTGAAGAAGAATAGAAAAAGATGAGAAGGGTTCCAACATCCCTCATGGTGGAATGTGGGGAACACCATGGCAACTCTCCATAGGAGATCTCTTACCATGTAATAGATTGAGCGGAAATTGAGCCAAGACAAGCATGGGAATGCACCAAAAAATGAACGAGAACATTACAGCAAAGCCTGAAATCCGTACACCCAAAAGAAAATGAAAAAATAATAGAAAAACAATAAGAGGGGAATAAAGTCCCGGAAGAAGAAAAGCAGAAGAAATGGAATTCATCAGCCAGATAAGTCCAGAAAACTATTCTTTATTTTCGTTCACCTGGGTTGTTGTTTAGCACAATAATTTCCTCTAAAACTGCCTTCCACAAGTTTCCTGTGACTGGTAGGAGGAAGTTCTAACAACCTTCTTGTTGGTTCAACTAACAAAAGGCAATTGCAACTGGTTGTCCCTCACATAACAAGTAGAGAAAATTGAAAATGGCCCTCGCAAGCATTGGCTTCTTGTATAATTGTAAGGAAGATCAGTTCCAATTCTTTCACTCCCGTAAAGATTGGATGTAGTTTCCGATTTAAGCAGCAATCCATTTCAGATGGTGGAAATTAATTTTGAGTTCTTTGTCCAGTTCAGTGCCCAGAAATTGTTTGGCGTAGAGCCTAGCGCATTTTTTTTCTCTTTTTCAAAATATACATCTAAAGTTTTTCCTTTTTGCCCCCAAACCAAACTCAACTTCATCCCTATTTTTTTGCAATGCACACATACTACATTTGGCATATTTTTTTCATTTTGTAAAGACTAAATTGTGTGCTTACAGAGTAAATTTTGAATATTACCACATTCAATTTTATTTATTTATTTATTAAAAATTTCATACATGTATTATCGTAAAATATAATACAAGTTACAAAAATATTTATAAATTAATAAATATTCATTTATCGATAAATTAATAACCCTCTAAAATAATAATTTTCCTTGATTCCAACATTATTATTTTATAGAGGTTTTATTGTAGTAGTTATGCACATTACAAGTAGGGTCTTCAATCCTTGTTCTAGGCATAAATAACCAGACTGATCATAATGGAAACAGAATCTCAAGTTCTGAACTATCTAGAATTCAAAAGTAAATGAACTATTGTGAGATAATTGAGAGCAGAAAAACTAATAAAACTAGAAATGGAAACATAAGCTGAAATTATGGAAGTTCCTATTTAGCTTATCTTAATTATCATATGTAACACATAAATTATTCGACTGTGTTGACGACAGTGACAGAAGTCACAGAACTCATGAGGAACTTGGTCAGACTGATCCTCAAACAAATATTGAAATAAGAAATTACTGAATATAGTCATAGAGCAATATATACACGTCTGTGTATATGTTTGAAGGTGCGGGGTGTAGGAGAGAGAAAAGACAGAGATCAGGGAGAGACCTCTAAAGCCACCACTGCGACGACAATCCATTTGCATACATCAAAGTTCTGTGTGACAAAGTCCTTCAACTGATTAAAATTCCCAGTTGGATCATCCGGGAAGTTCTGATATCCAGATAGATTAAAATACAATCAATAACTCAAATTACAAATATCCACAGGCTATTAATGTGAAAAAGACGCATAATTTGGTCACACTCACCTCCTCCCAGTTGTGGTTGAGAAACATATCTGCAGCCAATGCAGCTTCTACCACAAGAAGCAGAAAGACAAAAACCATATACTGCAACTAGTTGAGGTCAACAATGAAGAGATATATATATTGTTCCAATAACATATTTCATTGTCCAATAAACTTCATGTTCTAGTACTAAAATAGAATAAATTATCTATATCATGCCAGTTTGAGAAAGCAGACAATATGGACTATAGAATGTACCACTTTAAACGTGGCAGAAAGGCTTGAGCATGTTTGGCAAAGCTTAAGATATAATTAAAGCTAGTCAAAAATACTTTTTATCTGAAACTCACAATGTACTACCCATTTATTATTTACACATTTTGTAAGATCCACAACTTATAGCACTTATTTTGTAAGATCCACAACTTATAGCACTTAAAATCACTACCAAACATACACTCGAAAAAAAAAATTGACTTCTGAAATATACTAAGGCAGTATAGATGTTGAAAAGGTCACAGTGAAGTGGAAAAAGTAGTGAAGAGTTTGATGTAATAAAAGGCTACTAGGCCAACCCGTGCTATATCTCTAAAAAGAATGCTAAACGAAACACAATTAGGTTATTTTTGAAATTACACCAGTTAAACTCAACTTCGAAAAGACATGGTGCAGATTTACTTTATGTAGGATGGAACAGTCAAACCCACAAGAAACCAGCAATAGTTTTTAACATGCATTCTTGATGAAGCTGGGACATTGGCAAATTGAAACGAAGATAAAAGAGAGGAAGAACTCAAAATACTTTAATCTTTAAAAAAAAAAAAAAAAATGAAAAATGAAAAGAAAAAGTGGAAAAAAATGTCTATTGAACTAAACTATTTCAACCAACACATCAAACATCATCAGAGACACAAAGGTCGGTGAGGGGAAGCTAAATATTGGTCTCAAGGATGAAAAAGATCACTCTTCTGCATTGAATGCTGATAGGCTGAGCCTCAAACAATACACATTCTGGATCAGCAATGCTCATCCAAGTCATCATAGAAGAGTGCATAATTACATTAAATAAAACCTCCAGCTTAGTTACTCAAATGACTGAGAATTAATCAAGCAGGCGATCAAAGATCCCTTATTTCAAAATAGGATGATTATAGCTTCAACAAATGATCAAGACAAGACACCAAATCTGTAAACATTTTTCTTAGAATTGCAACATTCTTGATTCTCAGAAATTCTTAATACTGCACATGTAACTAATAGCATCAACAACACCCTTATAGGTAGAGGTTTGATCATCCAGCCATATATCAATATAAGTAAATTAACACTACAAATCTCTAACTAACCGAAGCATTGTATTTTTTGTACTATCGATTATTTATTTGTTGAAACTAAACAGGCATGGAGTTGAGCTTGTGATTTCTATATTTCATTAATCAACATTGTACTTCATAGCTTACTCGTGCACATTCGAAGCTATAGTACTACCACAAAAACAAGCAAAGAAACTAAACGATTAACCACTTACTAGCACTGCAGAATTTCACGAAAACTCTAAAACAAGTTCCATTTCCTCATCATAACAATGCATTTTCTAAATCCAATGTGGGGATATCAATTATTCAAAAGAGGATACGATGCAAAGGCAGCAACCGTTAGCAGTCTCCCCAGCAATATGACCCGAACACGTGATCACGCACAAAGTGACCCCAATTCCAAGTATAGTATATATGAACCTGAATTCCAATTTCAAATAGTTAACCACAAATATAAAAGAAAAATAATAAAAGATTTTCCTTTTTCCACCACTATAAATAAATCAACTAATCATCACGTGAGTCTTAAGCTAATTACACTACCACATCACGCAGTCATATCTATACATACCAAGGGACGGGGTCATCGGACGGGTCCAGCTGACGATTCCAAGCCCTAAGCATCCAGAGGGAGTATATAATCATGGCAATGCCGACCATTCCTATTCCGGAATTCACCACCTTCAGCATTGATTGTATACAATTCCGTCCAATTCGAGCCATTTTTTTATTTTCCTTATGACTACACGCAAAAAACCTAATTGATTACCGAAATACTTGGAACAATTGCAATCAATGGATGACCTTAACTCCAGAAAATCCCAGTCAGGTTACGCTTGTAAAAGCCCCCAGAGTTCAATTTTGAGAATCAATTCATTGGCGGTACGGTATCTACACTGAACTGACAGCGAAATCATTCAATAATTTATTATTGAAGACGGTATGCAAGAAGTTGCTGTGGTGTAGTGGTTATCACGTTAGTCTTACACACTAAAGGTCCCCAGTTCGATCCTGGGCAGCAACAATTTATCCATATCTTTTTAAACTTTTTGCACAGGTCCAGAAGTCAAAACATATGTGATGTTTTTTGTTTGTTGATCGTTAGTGAAGATTGTAGATATACTGTACCAACAATAATAGTTAGGCGTTGAGCAACAACATTATATGCACATATTTTTTTTTTTAACTTTCTGCACAAGTAAATATGTCCTACATATGTGACGTCCGTAGATCACTAGTATAGATTGTAAACATACTGAACCAACAATAATAGTTGAGCGTTGGGCAGCGACATTATATGCATATATTTTTTAAACATTTTGCACAAGTCTATAGGTCGAACATATGTGATGTTCATTGATCACTAGTGTAGATTGCAGACATAATGTAGCGACAATAAGAGTTACACGTTGGACAACAACAATATATGCATATATTTTTTATACTTCTTGTGCAGTCAATAGGTTGAACATGTCGTGCCCATTGATCACTAGTGTAGATTGTACATTATGAATCAAAGATCCCTTGTAACTCTTATGTCACCCATGCTTGTGAATCAAAGATATAGAGACAAGAAAGCCAGCTCTCATACCACTGGACGTAGTGCGAAACAAGGAATTCAAGCAAAAACTTTAAGAACACGAATTTTGAAATCCACCAAATTATAAAAAATGAAACTCACGAATTTTATTAATGAAAGATAATAAAAAATAATGAGACAATCATTTATTTATAAAGGTTTACATGAAAATCTAGTTTAATAAGACTAAAATTAAAAAAGAATTCGAAATAAACTATATGACAAAAATAACACTAAAACTTTAAAAATCAGTTTTCGGGTCCTACACGAACTCGGATGGCCGAAATCCATCGTACATCACGGCATGGCGATGAGTTTTACTCGTTTTGTCGTCCTCTTTCCGAAATTGTATTATGGACCCAAATTGAAATTCGTTTGTTCTTTCTGCACTTACTTTTTCTCTATTTTGACCTAATTCTTCAACAATATGTTCTACATGAACATATATCTATCAACCCAATGTTTTATGCTTGGTCAAAGCTTATCGAGTTTGATTACCATTTCCAGGGACGGATCCAGGACCGAATTATAGGCCGGTCTAATACGTAAAAAAAAATAAAAAAAAAAATAAAAAAATCCCATGATTCCAGCAACTCTCCTGTAGATTTCGAAAGTATCCCTTTACTTTTCTTTTTTTCTTTCTTTCCTTTTTTTTGGGTAAATTCCACTCTAAAGGTTTGCGTGAGAACATGGAAATCATGAAATGTAGTCTACTTCATGTTGATTCACTCATGAATCCCATAGAGCGGGGCATCAGAGAGTATTGATTCCATAGAATACCGAGAATCTGGTCACATGGTTGAGAGCACTCATTAAATTCCACGTTAAAATACCTGAGTTATCTTAATATATACAATGCAACCATTCCTATTCTGAGTTTATTGTTAATGAGCTCATCGCACTCACTCACTCAGATAGAGCTGAATGATTGTGCTTTCAATAGTGTTAATGTAGTGCCAGTTTAATTTTTCACAACTCAAGTTGATTGTCACATCACATCAATCATTATCTCCAACTATCTGGACATGTACCGAAGAACAACACATTTGATATTTTTTTCTAGTTACGTCCCATTTGATGCAAATTCTCAAGAAAAATATGCATTTTGATGGAAAATATGTCTTCTATATATATAAAGTGCCTATGAAACAGAAATTCTTGTTTTAACGGAAAATTTAACAGAATTTGTTGTTTTAACGGAAAAACTATTTTCTTCGTTAGTTTTATTGTTTTCATAATTGAGCTTCAAAATTTACAATTCTAAGGCCCGTGGAGAAGTATTGGATGTTATGCTCATTTTATAAATACACTTCCCTCCAAAGGTTTCATAAACTTCCAATGTGGGATTGTGCATTTTATATATGCTCTTAACTCCAATAGTTTTATAAACTTCCAATGTGGGATAGTGACAAAAAAAAAAAAATGTTAAAATGCTCATCAAAATCATTTTCAAATGTATGTCTAATTGACTAATTTGATTTTGAATTACAACTAATTAAATTGTAATATTCACTTTCATTCTTTCATTTATTTAATTTTCAAATTTAACTTAAATTGCACTTGATTATTAATATATTAATGTTAGATATTATTTTCTATAAGTTTAAAATATTTTAATTTAACAAAGTAAACTATTTTAACATATTTATTTTTAATTTTTAGTGTTGGGACTAATTGTAGGATAATGAATCTAATTAGTAAAGATAGATTTACTTTCAAATCCGCAGACTTTTCGTATAAATCCTATGATTAATGCTCATGTTTAGTTCCTTAATTAATAAAAAAAATTAAAATTTTTCTAACACTAATTAGCAATATTATAGTATTATATTAAATGTTTAGTAAGTATTTTTTTTAAATATTAAATGATTTTATGATATAGTAAAAAATCTATTTTTTTATAATATAAAAAAAACTATTTTTTAAAATAAAAATATATTTAATGTCTTAAAAATAATAAAAATAATATTAAAAATACGAAATGCATTATGACGCTTATTCTTCGCATTGACACGCCTAAACTTGTGATTCTTGATTCTCAACATCGACGTCTCGCAACGCATTACGCCTTTTAGAACATTATTAATAAATGAATGGGAAATGCAAAAGGCTTTGTACTACTACATTTTAGTCACTAGGAAAAAATGAAACTAAAAAAACAAAATGGATGTGGAGATTATCAATTTAAAAATGCTAATAATTTATTTGGTAAGGTACATTGAACTCAATGAAGAAAAAATATTTATTTATTTAGTTTTGTATTATAATGTTATCTATTATTTTATTATGTACAAAAGGTTCATGATTAAGTGCAAAATTTAATATAATATAATAGTACAAAACACAAACTTATACATTTTAATTTAGAATTTAACACTATTCAAATTAAAATTAATATATCACAATGTGTAATTATTTATCAATTACATAAACATTACATCATTAATTATTTAATGAACCAAAAAAATCAATATAAAACTAAGCAAACGTGCATTGCACGTTGCTTAAACCTATTAGTTAAAAAAGAAAGAAAATTTTTGGATTTGCATTAATATTATTTTATTGAAAATTGTGTGGTTGAAAATGAGTATTGAAAGAACGTGGATCAAACAGGCCTCAATAAACCAAATTAAAAGGAAGAACAAGGAAAGAGAAATAGAAAGTAAATTATTGAATTCTTTTTGAGAATCAAACTTCTACTATTAGGGACTGTTCTTTTTGTATTTCAGTTTTGTGTTTTGAATTTTGAATTCATTTTGGATTTTGTGCTTTGAGTGTCCATTTTGAGATTTTTGAAAATGTGTTTTTTTGGCATTTTGAAAAATTATTCTGAAAACACCAAAAGCGTGTTTTGAAAATTTTGATTTGATTATAATTGAAAACACTCAAGACGACAAATTTGTCGTTTTAAGTTTTCTTTGTAAATTTTTACCTTATTTTCAAAAACATGTTTTCGAAAATAGGAAAGAGAACTTGTTTTCACTATTTTGAAAAATCGAAAACAGCAAACGACTTAAAAATAGTAAAGAGAACCTATTCCATCATTATTTATTTATTTTTTCTTGTTTGCCAACCCTCCAAAGCCGTGTTAACTAAACGTGCCTTCATTTCAATTTCAATAGACATCATGTTGAATTTCCACAAGCCGAGTAGGTGGGATCACATTGACCACAAATTCGACCGTTATGGCGGCGTATACACGAGTAGAACATATTTGATAGTTGTCAGCTTAATAAATCAAACTCGTGAGTTGTTTAAAAATTCAAGACTGCTCTCAAATTGATTTTGAATCGTCACACAAATCTTCGTGGTTCAACTTGCTCGAACTTATTTATAATATTATTAAGAAGGTGCACCACCAATGTTCAAAAGGAACAAAAAAACTTCCTAGTGTTCCAAAATGCACGTCAGTCTTGCTCTAGGTCTAAGTGGGTGGCGCTAATTTTATTCTAGGCTGCCAATTTTGACTCCTTGTTTGGGAGTTTAGGTGAAGAACAAGGCTAGATTACCAAATTTGGAATCATCTCCACCCTCAACAACCATGGTAGCCGCCACGATGCGGTGTTGTCTACCATCAAAACCAATAAATTACACTTTTAACAACAAACTTTTATGTAGAAAAGTTTTTTGCCGGCCTTTTAGTTTGGACAAAACAACTAAAATATGATTATCTACAACAGTAAGTTCCATTACTAAAACAAAGTTGTGTAGTGTCGCATCACTTGTTAGAAAAGGAGATAAGCAACTGAAAATGACATGTATCAACATGGATGGCTATGGTGAAGATAGGATAGGAATCAACATGGATGGCTATGGTGAAAATGACATGTATCAACATGGATGGCTATGGTGAAGATGGGATAGACCCTAATCAGACAAAATTGGAAGCCTTAGGGGTGGGTAAACAACTTCAAGATATAAAGCAATTTAATTTTTCTGTGGACCATCATTTTTATTAAATAATTTGGGGCATAACTTGTAATATAATGAAAAAAAGAGATTAATGGGTTGTTTTTTTATGTCAGGTTACAATAATTTTACGATTTATTCACTTTGATTTCTTCCAATAAATAATAAATAAATAAATAAAAATTCCTAAATAAATATCAGCATATATATGAAATCAAGTGTTAGGCATTGCAAAAATATACCAGCACCAAAAATGGAAAAACTCTTCAACATTCATTACAGTGGGCCGAGTTTGTATTAATCAAGTGCTACAGAGAGTTTTTAAAAGTACAAAATGGACTACAAGTCTACAAGGAGAGAATTGTTCAGAATAAAATGAGACATAATATTACACAACACCAAAGGAAAAAGCAAACTCTGCTGAGAGATTTATCAGTTTGGATCATATGTCTTCTTAGCCTAGGACTACTGCTACCTTGTAGACGATGAGAATTCGGATGAGTATATGAAGTCATCTCTGAATTGCCAAAAATCCTTGAATAGACCATTTCGCCAAACATCCCTATCATCGGATCAATCAAATTTGTAGCCGTGCCACCATTCGGAAGCATAGGTGAAGCCGTGTAGTAGTGAGAGTGTGGCTGATATGATCGAGACTGTTGTTCATAGCTTTGATGATGAAGTTGCCCAACTGGATGTGAATCCCCTAGGTTACTGGTCGGGATTAGCACATTACCGCCACATCTAGGACTTGGAGGCCTTTGTGGTATGAGAATACCGAGATGTGAAACTTTATCTTTAGACGGCTTTGTACTGTTTCCACGGCCATAGAGTGGGATTAAGGTTTTCGGTGAGATCTCAGCTTTGCAGATGGGACATTGTGGATGCTTGTGCTCCGGGTTCTCAGGAGAGAGAGACTGCAAACTTATCCACCGGTAGATACAGGGCCAACAATATAGGTGACCGCAGAATGTGACCACCGGGTCTTGCACTAAGTCCAAGCATATGTTACATTCAAAACCACCAGAAATATTAGTTCCAGATTCATTGTCTGCAGAAGATAACGATTTCCATTTCTCTAAAGCAGTTTTTTCTTCATTGTAACCACCTTGTACTGCAGCATCCGAGAGAGAACGTTCTGTGGCCATTTAATTTAATCAAACTTCTTACAGCTTTGGTGCCTGCCTGCCTGCACATAACATTATCAATGAAAGATCATTAGTACTCAAACCACTTTATTTATGTATACAGAGCAAGAATGTTTAGAAACCAATCAAATATCGAAGTACCAAAATGTTGAATATTTAGAGAACAGAAGCACGTTAAAGTGGACATATATCCAGAACTTCAAACCCCACTCCCAACCACCCCAAAGAATAAAATAAAAACCTACATGCCTCATAATTCTAGCAATTGTTAAAAGGCAAGGCACAATAATAGAGGTCCTAATCCATCCTTGGGTATATTATTATATTATTTTTAAGGAAATAGTGCAGTGTATAAATTCATTGAATGGCCTCATAAGCTGCAACTGCCCATAAGGACCACCCAAAATTGGGGTCCTATCAACAGCAATTTTCAATTCATATTCTTTGCAATTATAATAACCTATGATGTATCGACATAGACACGTGTGTCCGACACGATACATGTCTGATATGTCGACACACGTTTTTTTTAAAAAAAAATATATACACGACATGTTAATTAAATTATTTAAAAATCTTCATTTATATAATATAAATTTAAATTTATACTTATTATTTTTTCTTGTTGAAATCTTCTAAATATAAGTCCCAATTTGTTATTTACTAATAACTTTGAGTTAAACATATATAATATTTCTAATAAAAAAAATAATCATAGTAGAGTGTTCGACGAGTGTCGGACACGTACACGCTACCCTAGTTGAAGTATACGTGCAACAGAGATAATAACTAATCAGCTTTTGGACAGATTGAAAATGAATAATCATCAATCCAAAACCATGCCTCGTACATTAATAATAAACTTTTTACAACTATATAGTGGTATAATCCACCTAAGATTAACAGATTGAACAAGGATGTTTACTTACGTTTACATGATAATGAGAAGATAACGATAAAAAAAATAATAATAATAATAAATTATCTATCACTTTCTTTCCTTGTTCCTAAGTTATTATATTATTCTATTTTCTACTGTTATATGAAAAGACATGCAATAAAATTAGTAGGTGAGGTCGATTGATTATTAATTATGCAGCAAAAGCCTCTCTCTAATTCTTGCAGAATTTTAGCCACTGCTTCAACTCTGCATCCCATTCTATCACCAACTGAATTTTAAATAGAACATCATGCACGGCAACGATGAACCCACAAGGATACTTCTAGAAGATGTAGTTAATGAGGATCTTCTAAAATCTTCAAATATGGGTTCAATAGAGACATTGTTGGCATTATTTTTCTTCCAATATTCAATATCATATCTAAACCAAGTAAAGTCTGAATAAATAAATAAAATAAATTTGTGAAACTTAAAACTGAATTTTGCAACCTAAAAAAGAAAAGAGAAAAAGAGAAAAATTTATAAAAGACTTTATTGCTCTCTTATTTTTTTAAAAAAGTCTTTCAATTTGTGCATCTTTAACCAAATAATCACTGCAGATCATGTGATGATACAATCTAAGAATCTAGCCTTATAACAAATTGAGTTTTTGACCAAAAAATTACTGGTTATACGAATATAAATGTGAGTATTCAAAACAAAGAAAATATACATATCCAGAAAAATTAAGTTCTACATCCTATATTGATTAAGTTTTGAAAACTTTCATAAACCTCCATCCACAGTTTGTTGAATTACTGGAAGAAAAAAGAACTATAAGACCACCAAAACATCTGCAAAGATCAAAACAACTTAACACAAAGTCCATGTTGGGTTTATGGACACCACATATCTCCACATTGGTATGATATTATCCACTTTGGGCCTAAGCTCTCATGGATTTGCTTTTGGGCTTTACCCCAAAAGACCTCATACCAATGGAGATATTGTCCTACACTTATAAACCCATCATATTTCCCATGTCTAGCCGATGTGGGACTTCTTTTGCTCCCAACAATCCTCCCCTCAAACGAAGGACCACATCATTGTGGCCTCCCCTCAAACGATAACCCATCCGCCAATCATCTTGTACCGCCGTTATTACCGTCGCCCTCGACCAACGGGACCCGCCGCCTAACCACCATATTTTTCATATCAGGAAGACTTTCGACACAAGGCACCTCAAACGCGGATAATTTTTTAGTCAGATTGTGAGGCTAATTAGGGGACCTTCACCAAGCTTTCCACAGCGTTCCTCCGGCTAAGTCTGGGCTTGGCTCTGATACCACTTGTTGGGTTTATGGACACCACATATCTCCACATTGGTATGATATTGTCCACTTTGGGCCTAAGCCCTCATGGATTTGCTTTTGGGCTTTACCCCAAAAAGCCTCATACCAATGGAGATATTGTCCTATGGAGATATTGTCCTACACTTATAAACCCATCATATTTCCCATGTCTAGCCGATGTGGGACTTCTTTTGCTCCCAACAGTCCAAACAAAAACATAGAAAATGAAAATGAAATTCAGATGTTCTCCAAGGGATTTAAGAGCCATAACAGAAAGGGACCATCACAAAGGCTGCAAAAGGGTGACTAACTATAATAAAAGTGAACCTACGAATGTGATAACTAGTTCTTTTCTTAGTTACTCCTAAAATAGGTTACTTCTAGGTTGTCCCTATTGTATCCCAAGGCAGGATATCATGTGCAGTACTACGAGTTCGAGTTTTGAGCTTTCTAATTTCACTCAACATTGCGAAATATTTCAGCTTTGTCCTTAACCCCAAACTAGCCAATCTCTTTCTTTTAAAGATTCTATTTTGGCACTGCAGAGCTTCAACAATCCAAATTTAGTATTCTCTCACAATCAATTATGAGGTGGGGTTTGACAACAAGAAACCATAGCCGTGCCCGTGATCTTGAACCAACAAACAAGCTGCAGGCCTTACAAGTATAGTCCTCAATTTCATATCAATAATTCACAAAACACCAAAATCTCCAAGTAACAAGAAAGAAATATGAACATCAAGACAATTACCATATTATTTAACATACCACCTTCTCCCGAGCCTATCAGAATAGGGAATAAGATGTAGGGAAAAAATGTAATCTACAAATTATAACTCATCACAATCAAGCAATAGAAGTAGAATAAAGCAAATCCAATAACTTTGAATTCAAGATTACACATAAACTTTAGCGGTGTAGTAACAATCATTCCCCTGAGAACTAACAACAACAACAAAGAGTAAGTGCAGTCCCATAAACCCAAGACGTGATTCATATACACAGAACAAGAAAAAACCCCCAAAGCTCCATATAATAATAAAAAAGAAAGAAAACTTCGAGAAATCCATTCAATGACAAATTCAATACAAACAAAGACGTGGGTGTTGGGTGAAGAAAATATCGAGATACATACCAAGACGCGCAGAGGATCTTCTTGATATAAACAAATTTTTCGGGTTCAAAAGTTTCTGTCTTGAATATGCTTCAATGCATACGAATATATTGAGAGAACAGAAGAGAATACAGATTCGCAGGAGCAAGAAAAGAAGCGTTTTTAATGTGGAGAGAGAGAGAGAGAGAGCGAGCGAGCGAGCGAGCGAGCTGGGTTTTACAGAT
>CAIGRF010143488.1:0-10644 GCA_903798235.1 Fraxinus ornus
TCATCACATCAATAACTTTTCCTTCTTTTTCAACTACGCATTCTCCATCAATCTACTATTTCAGAATACATTCTTCCAAAATAATGTGGCTTAAACACATCCTTTGCACGAGTAATGGAGAGAGGGTAATCGGTCATTGATTGTGATTGATCGAGTTGCTCAACTTTTTTTAAGAAAGAAAAAATTATTATATTATCACTTTTTATGAGACAACAAAAGAATTTATATTTCGCGTGTTTCCATTAGTAGACCAATTGAGACTTGAGATTTTGTGTTCCCAATTTTTCTGTCTTATTTACCTGACCAATTTTGTGTTTTTACGAATGTTTTAAAAATCGACCTTGCGTATAAGAGAAATGATCGAAGATCAATTGATTGAATCTGGATTTAAACAGTGATTTTGTGAAAGTTTAAAAAAATATACATTTACATAGGTTAAACTGGTTAAACCGGGAACGAGTCACTGGTATTTCAGAAATCGTCGGTTTAAGGGGGACGAGTTTTTCCCGATTGAACCAATCGGGCTGATCTGGTTTTCATACGATTTTAGTATGTATTGTTTTTGCATTATTTTCTTCTTTCATCTGTCAAAAAATAAGTATATTTTTTTCCTTCCCCTGCTTTATAGTTAGCAAAAACAACATATATTCTTTAATGCGATCAGATAGGGGTAGGCGAAAACATCAAGAACCAGTTGAATCGGACCAGTTCTATAAAAGAAAAATGTGACTTTGGATCTCGATGCAGCGGAGTAAGCGTTAGCATGTCTGAAGGATCTCAACCATGCCAAGGAGAAGAAGTGGGATCATGGCTAAAAAGACGAAAAGGGCAACCACTCTTGTAGTGGGTAGGGGGTTGAGTTGTTGTATGCTGTTCCCCCAAGGGCAAAACTGGGGGACAAAATAAAAATAAAAAATCTATTAGATTGATATATAGAAAAAAAAAAATTCTTATTAAAAATTAGGCTTGGAGAGCACGCCTGGACTTATGCCCCTACTTCCTTCGGGCGCCCCTAAGCTAGGTCGGACGCCCGAGGCCCAATTTTGCATTATTTTTTAATTGTCCTTTTATTTGGCTCGATTTTGGTTTTTAATAGGTGTAGGTTTTTCAACGTGTTAAGACTATATTTGACTTTGTTTAGTTGCTTTTATTTTCGACTGTTCTTAAATAAATTTGAGAGATTACATATTTAATTTCCCTATTTCGCTTACATTATATCTTTGAAATCGATATTTGAATTGTTTGGTTGTATTCGTTCTCATATCTTATTTTTATCTTGACATTAGGTACAATGCATCGATCTTCTTCTCTTTATTTTTTGATACCTTTTCACTCTGCGCACCAGGTTAAAGAAGATAAAGGACAATCCTAGATCTCGTGAACTTAGTGTATTCTAGTTTCTTACATTTATCATACCCCAACAATCAGCCACGTCCCTATTTCTTTTACTTTTCTTCTTCCATTATCCATAAACAACCAATATTAATAATTTCATAGTGTAATTTGAACCGCGAATGTTTCAGGTTCCGATCTAGTATTCCATCTCCATGTAATGATCCAAATTTTTATACATCGCTCTTAAGTGCAAAGTTTTGAAACTCTAGAGCTAAATTGAAATTATTCAAATCTTTAAGGATCAAGTGGAAATTTTGGAAATAAGTTTTTGGTTGAAGATTAAATGGACTTAAAGCCCTTGTTTGATTTGGATTAAAATCTCAACTCAAAGTCAATAATTAATTTAATCATACATTTATCGGATTCATAACATTTTAATCACGGATTCATAATTAATTTAATCATACATTTGAATTGTATAATTGAAAAGTTGATAAAAATCGTGTTACTCTGCCATCATCACCATCACCACCACAAAGTCTGCACAACCCCTATCATAGTCATCTCCACACCAAAAACACAAACGACATCATCATACCATCTCATCGTCATAAAAAACCACCACAAAAATCACCATCACCGTCCCATGCTACGCACAATCATCGTGATATGCCACTAGATCTACACCACCACCAATCAATCAACCATCTCCAACTACCACAAGCAATGTTGGAACTTTCCACCGCATCAATACCACCAATCTGCACTACCATTAGGAAAATTAAAAAAAAAATCCCAACTAAATTTTGTACGAAGAACAACAGTCCACTATTATTATCCGGTTTAAAGAGAGAAACATCATTCTCTAGTGAGAGAAAATTGAAGGTTCAAATTCTTTGAACTATGAAATTTTTTGTACAGCTGAAATTCCTATTCTCGAGCCAGTGTGTGTTAAGCGTTGTGCGTGTATAATGAGCGTGTGAGCTTTCAAAGAAAGTAGGTATTTGTAGAATAATTGGGTCGATAACATATCAAACCCAAAATGTGGATTAACAACTTCGAATTCGAATTGGGCTACTAAAAATCCCAGTTATATATTTGGGCCGTTCCTATTTCCTTTTCCATTTTATATCTGAATTTATTTGTTTATTTAAGGTTGCTGGAGAAATTGAATGTTGATGATGCAACTCCACTTGAAAAGGAGGCGGATGTCAAGGCCTCAACAAGGAGTCTCTATTATTTTCAAAATATATTTTTCACTATCTTATTTTAAATTATATATTCTTTAATAAAATAATATCACATTCAAATCAAAAATTGTTTCTTATTTTTTAATTACACATTCCCTATCAAATTAATATTTCAAAATGTATTCTTATAAAAAAAAAAAATGAGGTTCAAACAAGCTCTATGATAAGGGTTGTGCTACAGGTATAAAATAGATTACAAAAGGGTGTCCAAAATTGTCAAATGGGCACCCCCCAATAGGGGGCCGCAATTTGACAATTTTGGACACCATTTTGGACACCAAGAATTATCCCTATGATAATTGCTTTATCTATTAGTCGCGAATAATTTGTTATTTTTTCTTTAAAAGGTCAAAATCAAAAGAGAGAGTCCCACCATGATTCAATATAAAAAGAGATGGAAAGTTGGAAGGATGGTAGGAACTAGGAGATGATCGTTTGGACAGAGGTGTCTCTTGTATACGATAGTTTTAAAGTTATCTCAGCAAGTTTGATTTTGCATAGACAGAGTGGTTTAATTGTTGTAAAATTTCAGTAACCTAATTGAGGTCAAACTTTAGTGATGTTTAAACAATTAACCTATGTTATGCATAGTTTGGTTACACTTACTTTTAAGTAATTTATTATATTAAGCAAAGAATTAAAATCAATAATTAATTTAAACACATATTTTATAAGGCTTACAAATTTTCAATCACACATTTTATAAACTTTTATTAAAATTTACTGAAAAATCTAATTTTGATCCTCACATATCATTGTTATTGTTATTAATATTATCATCATTATCATTGTCTTCTCTTGTCACTATATAATTTCATTGAAAATTAAAAACAGAGTAATGTTATTTATCATCATAATAATAAAATATTGATGATGTGGAAACTTATTATCTTTCACATTTCTCTCTGACTCCTTCCCCCTTATCAATCATATTATTTTACATAAACTACAATATCACATATGTTCTATCTTCATAATGATAAATAGTATTATTTTTAAAAATAATGATAATTACTATCCATTCCCTAAAGGCAAAAACTATGTGTACTCCAAGATGAAAAGAAGTAAGAAGTAAGAACAAGGAAAATGCAACTTATTTAAGCCTAGGAATAAAGAATCATGCAAGGAAACAAACCTGCCCTTATGTCTTATCCATATTTCACCCCAACCCCATCCCCATACTGTATATCCATGAATATCTAAACCCTAACACTTCATTTCAAGAAACGAAGAAGAGAATTGAGAAACCTTATCTTCACTCAACATGGCTGCCTCTGCCTCTTCACTTCGCTTTCTTTCCTTAACCCCTCAATCATTCTCCCAATCCCACCATTCTTCTCCTTCTTTCCCTCTTTTCACTTCCAGTTCCTTTAAACCTCTCACGAAGTCTGTAATATCATTGTCTTACAACAATTACAATATTGTTAACACTTTTTTACGACTACCCAATTCTAAGTTTGTACGAAACGTTGCGTTTTCATCTGATTTGGACCAAGTGGAAGAAGATGAGGATGCTGATTTTTCTGGGTCAGAGGAGCCCAGTTACTCGGCTGACGTCAAACTGTTTGTGGGTAATTTACCTTTCAATGTTGACAGTGCTGCTCTAGCTGAATTATTTGAACGAGCTGGAAATGTTGAGATGGTTGAGGTAATTTGATTACCTATATAATAATATCATTCTCGATTTGGACTGAAATTGCTTCAAGTTCTATGCTGGTACTAATCTGAAAAGGTTGTGGTCGTTTCTTTTTGAATTTTGGATTCTACTTGTTTTCTTTTTCTTGGTGCAATTTTTGAGTTGGGATTTTGGTTGATTGGATAACAATTACGGATGGTTCTGCTATTAGGATGCGGCAAACGATTGTTTTTCTACTTTGCAACTGTATGGTTTTATTTTATTTTTTTCATAAATTGTATTTTTATAATGAATGCAGTCTTGGTA
The DNA here is from genome assembly GCA_903798235.1 of Fraxinus ornus. Taxonomy (NCBI): domain Eukaryota; kingdom Viridiplantae; phylum Streptophyta; class Magnoliopsida; order Lamiales; family Oleaceae; genus Fraxinus; species Fraxinus ornus. Next base: position 4,528 of record CAIGRF010143488.1, read on the forward strand.
CATTCCTTAACAAGATGAATATAATTTGGTGAATTGATTTTGGGTGTTTTTCAGTACTAATTGTGTTTGTATACACACACGTGCGCATTTTTAACCTTTGCTATGAAATTTATGGTTACAATATAAATACTGCATATTTCAATTCTATTTTTCTTTTCTATTTCTATTTCAAGTTTCAATTTTGTGGGGGTAGAACTGTAGAAGTGTGAAACTGAAAATGGCTCAGTCTGGGGAGCTTGTAATTAGCAAATGATAGATAAGTGCAGGCTAACTGAAGCTATTGGCTTTGCAGGTTATCTATGACAAGGTCACAGGAAGAAGCAGGGGGTTTGGTTTTGTGACGATGTCGACAGTTGAGGATGCTGCTGCTGCAGCTCGACAATTCAATGGATATGTAATTTTCCATCTTATTTGTTATGCAGAATTATATATGACTTTTAAAGTATAATGAGAAAGATTTTAGCTTTTGTTTTGTTTCCCTAATATTGTTCAAGAGTTTCTTTATGGGCATTGAATTTACTCTGCAAGAGTTTATGAATGGTAGGAACTTGAGGGGAGAGCATTGAGGGTCAATTCCGGGCCACCACCTCCTAAGAAGGAAAGGTCTTCATTCAGAGAGCCTATGGCAAGGACAAGTTTTGATAATACTAACAGAGTTTATGTGGGAAACCTTGCATGGGGAGTTGACAATCTTGCGCTTGAAACGTTGTTTAGTGAGCAAGGAAAGGTTTTGGAAGCCAAGGTTGTTTATGACAGAGATAGTGGTAGATCCAGGGGTTTTGGATTCGTAACTTACAGTTCTGCTGATGAAGTCAATAATGCCGTTGAATCGTTAGATGGTGCTGTAAGTAAATTCTTCAAACAATAATATGATGTTTCATTATTTATGTATACCCGTTTGTTAATCTGAAACAGGCACTTATGCGGGGCATTTTGGCTTTTGAATGTGTTGAACAAGGATTAGGTGTACATTTGTATAATTCATTGGGAATTTTATTCTCAAACATTTCTGTGACTATGATTATTTTATACTGCTATAAAAGTTTTCCTATATTATGGCGAGATATGCATTGATGAATTAAAAAGTTGAGTTTTGAAATTTTATCCATGGAAAGATGCATCTCGCCTCTCGGTATCAGTTATTGAACTTTCTTTGAAAGTCGCATCCTTCCATCTTTGTTTCAGACCCTTTTTGTTTTATTGAATTTTTGACTTGCATATGCCTTTCTGTTAGACCCCCTGCTTTGTTTACTGCAATTTATTTAGAGAGTATAAATTACGCTTTCAATAGTTGATTCTCAATTACATTTCTTTGTACAGGACCTTGACGGCAGGCCAATTCGAGTCAGCCCTGCTGAAGCTCGGTCAAGGCGCGAGTTTTAATTGCTGGATCTTTCACAACCTTTTAGCAGAGAAACTCAGTGTATGTCTAAATGCTTTGAAAAATTCAATCCTATACGCATCTTCGTATTCTTAGTTTAGTTGTGGCTTTGTGCTGCTAAGTTCATTTGTCCTGTCGAACATACTTATATCCTCTGAGCAGCTTCAATATGAATGATTACACGTGTATCTCATTTCTGCATCAGGTATGGAAAATCGGAGTTTCAGTTACACAGAGTTTATAAAATAGATTTGAACTTGCTAGTCACGTTTGCCCTGCAACTGTGAATTCAGTCACCGCATCCAGACTAACTGGAAGTTGTAAGTGCATCAAGATATTATGTTGTAATAGTGTACTATCACATTCTGGTGGAAGGGGATAGAACAATTTTTAGGATCATTTGGCTTTTAATTGGTGTATGTGGTGTGAAAAATTTTGTGATTATGAAATGAATTTGCAGGGAATTCTTGCACTTGCATGTAATTTCACAGAACCTAATCTATACGTTTATGCTACACTTTCTTCAAACTCATTTCGGTGCTGTTGGTTTTCCATTTTTACATGCAATTGGGTAGAGTTGACCCTAAACACTGACTTGTAAAGGGTATTCAATATCGGTTGTGTTACATGTATATGACTTACTGATTTGTTTACCAACAAATAATGTGACGAAATATGATTGAGTCAAAATTTTACCAATCAACTAAAAAGATTAAATTTCTCCACTTTCTTTTTGCCACCTCACCAATCCGTAAAATAATCTGTAAATGATGATGTACCACAAGTATTTTCCATTCAATATACTTGTATACTACAAGATGTATGTTTTCACGCAAGTGGAGATGCATGGGAACACTCGTGTTATCAAATTCAAGCAAATGTTAACAGTAGGAGGAATCCTCGTCTACTTTTGACACTTTTTAGAATTCTTAATGTAAATATTCTTAGGTGAAAGAATCGTGCTATGATTGACACGCATAGAAATTACAGTAAGCTTGAATTGTGGCAAATGTCAGCAGGTGGAACTGTTGAAAGAATTAATGTTTACTTCGACATTATTAATTCGCGACTCTTAAATGTTCTAAGGCTTATGAAACTATGGTCAAAGATGAATATGCATAAAATATTAGAGCAGAGTAATGCTACTTAGAGGCTAGAAAGGAGTTGGATTGTAGTTGGATAAATGTGAAGGGGAAAAATCATCTATTTACCACAGGTGATAGAAATCGTGAGGAGACAGATCAAATGTTCTCAGTTCTTGAGTTATTGTTCTAGGACATGGATAGATATAGTTCAAGATTGGAGGGTTTGTTGGAAGTCAGAAATGATGAGTTGACGGATCAAATTTTCTTAATTATTGAGTTATTGTCCGAGGACAACAGAGTCAGAGAGAGAGTTCAAGATTGAATCCTTCTCTTATCTTGGCTAGAGAGACTGGTAACAATTCTGAAGCCATCAAGATCTCCCACTAAAGTTCTGATCTTGAAGACATTGTTCGACCATTATGGAGTTGGATTCAAGTATAGATTTGCAAGCGCACAACTTTCAGCAGTGTGAACAATGGGAATAAAGTATGAATGAGCACCAAAGATTAGGCTGAAGACAACTGTCATGATTTCCATTGCAAATTATGAAACTTGTATCCCACTTCGAAAGTATTGTCTTTCGGTGTGTGGTTCTAGACTTGGGCTCTATAATTTCAACAATTCACTTTTGAGATATGTTTTTCCCAAGATCTATATCAATGGTATTAAAGTAGGCATCATGTCTCCTGATTGCAATTGAACGACGTGGATGGTGGCGTAAGCATAGCAGTGTTCGTTCGATACTAGTTATGAACTAGTCCAAAGCCGGTCTGACGTGGGCACTTGCCTGTTGCAATCGAACAATGTGGATGGTGGCGTAGGCAAAACGGTGTTCGTTCGATACTAGTTATGAACTAGTACAAAGCCAAAGCCAGTTTAACGTGGACACAGGAATTATGGAGCGCGGAGGATTGTCATGATTCCCATTGCTCGTCTTGCATTCTATACAAATCCTATCTACGTATTGCATTCTATACAAATCCTATCTACGTATCTATCATGTCAACTATGACTAATTATGGGTAAAGTGGATCCTGTTTTGACTTGTTGTCTTGTTCTTTCTTTCTCATCTGGTGATCCGCACCCATTTCATTGGAAAAATGATTGATATTTTCCAGTTATTCAATAGCGCTTATGTCTATATAAGTGGCGATATCTTGCGTCATTAAATTATAAATTTAATTAAAACATAAGGATTTATAACTCATTTATAATGATTTATGACATATCGATACTTAAACTAGTGTTCAACATTATTTTCCATTCATATCACAGCTTCATGACTTGTTTTCCAACACGTACAATCAGGGATGGAGCCAAGGAGGATGAAAAAAGTTTTATATTTCTGTTTATAGGATCACAAGCTAGAGTCGACCTCGATCTCGAGTCCAAATAATGACTTGTTCGATATTTTAACATACAAAGGTTACTAGAACTTGGAATATTTGAGTTTTATGATTTAAAAAATGTAGTGTCATCACACCTTTCGAGGTCGGTTACTAGAATCACGCATTACTTTACAAAACCAGGTAACATGCTTTGTCCCATTTTTTATCCTTTTCTTTTTACCAAAATTGAATGAATGAATGATGGTTTCTCATGAAAGAATGCCTTCTTTTTGACCCTAAACTTTGAACAACATAGAATGCAATTTCGAAAAGTCAAATTATTAAGAGAGACTATTATTAAATTATTAAATTACTCAAATAGTAGTTTTGAAAATGTTTACATTAGGTAAAGAAAAATATCGCATAGTGAACAATGTAGTCAAAATATTCATCACGATCTACTTTTTACTGTCAAATCTCAATTAATCAACGAATATCTATGATAACAACAGAAAAATTCAAAGCAAATGTGTTCATAAATGGATCAATTACAATGTGATTTTTTTTTTTTTATGATTATGCGGTTAAAAAATAGGAAAAAATTATGGAAAATGAACGAAATGATTTTATCTTCTTCTTTTTTTTAAAATGTGATTAAAAATGAGTACAGAAAAATAATTTTTATTGAACTTTATGATTAAAACAGTGATTCAACGACCCAGTAATTAAAAGATGCAGTATTATTCAAATCAATGATTTTATCTAGTCTAATAATTATGATTGAATTCCCATAAAAATCTTGCGACAAGGCCCACCAAGTGAGCCAAATGACTCGAAAAACACACAAATCAATCTTTTTAATGGCAATTTTGTTGAAACGTGACAAATTATTTATTTCCTCATTCGATTATTGGGCCCAAGAAATGGTAGTATGATGTCGGCTTTAGTGTGTTTGAATTTTGCCCACATGCCTCAATTAATGAATCCTCAAAGACCGGAATCTTTTGCATGAAAAGAAAAACTCGTCACAAAGTTAATGCAATCAATGCTAAGAAAACTACAAAACCAAAGGTTTTACTTACTGTCTTCTCTTGCATTAATAATGAGATTACGCAATAGGTTCATGTTTGGCAAAGCTCATAATTTTATTAATAAACAACTTTTTTTTAGTTGATCAAACGAATCTTGCTTCTAATTTAAATAAACTTGTGCTATATTGAAATATGCAGAATTCGTGGTTCGAGCTAGGGGTGGGCATGGTACAGATATAAGATCGAACTCATCATAATTGTAATACCCAAATCAGGAAAGCTTAAAAAGATTTGATATGTAATACTCATACAAACAAGGTGCACCTTCTTTTCCGAAAGTCCATCGTTAGAAACTCTACAGTTAAGCGTGCTTGACTTGGAGCAATTTCACCTCCTGGAAAGTTTTCTCGGAGAGCATGCGAGTGAGGATAAAGTATGTTAAAAAGACCTATGTTGATATAGTGGGGACAGTACATCGTCGATCTAACGGTCAGGACAACCCGTTAAGTGGGACCCGGATCGTTACAATAATTCAACTTATTTTATATATGTGAAAGAATTAGATAAAATTGGACACTCTGACTTACTTCTTTTAAAAGAACTTAAAAATAGGACTATAATAAGTTTAAGGGGTTGGATTACAAATCCAATTCTCAATTATTTCTGATTCAACTTATTACGACAAATTTGTCGACTGTTAGTCCAGAGACACCCATTAGGGATAAACTCCACATTGATTAAAAATATCGCAATATAAACTAATATTTAAAAGCTTATACTATTTGATAAATATTTTAAGATATTTATATTTGCAAACAAACAAATAATTGCTACATGCTATAAACGCGCATGCAGAGATGATCGACTTAAACCACATATTTCAAATTCCCATTAAGAATAGTACTTAAGCCAAAAAAGTAATGGTGGATGGGCTGCAAGTAGACAGACAAAACACAGGTGAAAAGGAAAGAGGCCAACCTAGGGATAGAAATTGTTCAATTTAATCGATCAATTAGTTAGCCGTTATTTGGTGGAGATTAAAATATAAATTTTAGCGAAATTTTGATAAATGTTATTGAAATATATGGTTAAAATTAAGAACAATGTCATTCTAGTCATTACTACGGCAGTCGTTATACGTGACATACACACGACATGCAGTTATTTAATGCATGAGTCAATAAAAAATTACCACATTAATGAGTCAAATAATCATCGATCTGTCATATGTATGCCGCACATAGCGATTGTTGTAGTGAACAACTACGAATAACATTACTCATCAATTAATT
>CAIGRF010143488.1:18103-29605 GCA_903798235.1 Fraxinus ornus
GATAGGAGCAAAATTAGAACATGGAGTTCATCGCCCTCCTGTCGCTGAGTTGTCGCTCGAGCGATACGCTTCTCGCTCGACGACGGGCGTGAATTATTTTTCTTTCTTTTCGGCTTTATACAATTTTTAACCTAGTTTACATATTTTAGTTTAATTCTAGGGTTTATATTTGTCTTCTCTAAATAGTAGACTCTTCATTCAGTTTAGTGAGCAGGAAAAAGGCAGAAGTTGTATTTTCTCTCCATTGGTTGTTATCAATTAAATATTCGGTTCATCTGTTAATTTCATCTTCTTTTAAATATTGTTCTTTTTTATTAGTTTGTGCGATCTATACTTCATACGTGCCTATCGCCTCCACGAATTTCTAACAAGTGGTATTAGAGCTAATGTTCAGCAATTTCGCAAAGCAAGGATTTGATTGTTTGAGGTTTTTTTTGTTATCGATGGCTACCTGAAGTATGATATTCCGTTATTGGATCACAATACAAGATTTTCGTTGGGTAAGTGAAGATGAGAGCTATATTTGCGCAGATGAATTTGGATGATACTGTGTTGGGATTTGATAGGATGCCTACACCTTGGACAATAGAGGAGAAGCAACAGAAGGATCGCAATGCACTTTCGCAAATTCATCTTCATCTATCTAACAATATTCTTCAGAACGTCTTGAAGGAGAAGACGGTAGCTGCATTGTGGTTAAAATTGGAGCAATTATGAATGACTAAAAGTCTGACCATCATATTACATCTGAAGCAGAGGTTTTATTCTCATCGTATGGTAAAAGACCAATCATTGGAAAATCATTTGGTCGTATTTAAGGAGATCGTCGCTGATCTGGAAACATTAAAAGTAGAATATGATGAAGAGGACTTGGCCTTAATCTTGTTGTGCTCGCTGCCTGATTCGTTTTCATCGTTTAGGGACACGATTCTGTACAGCCGTGACATACTTACCATTTAAGACGTGTATGATGCCTTTTTTTCTCAAAGGAGAAGATGAAGCATCTGGTTGGAGCTGGTTCCAGAGATGAGGAAACTCTTGTGGTTTGTGGTGATCGGCGAAGGGGCAAGTTGAGGGTAGATTTCAACAATAGGGTCTGCTTTTACTGTAAGAAGAAATGATACATTAAGAGGGATTGCGAGAAGTTGCAGGATAATAATAATTCAGCTGCAAATCGTGGGAAGCAATCAGAGACTTTAGGTGAAGTAGGCATATCAGAGAACTTTGTAAATGAGAGAGATCTTTTGACGATTTCTGACATGGAATCCAAGCCTGATGAGAAGTGAATTTTAGATAAAGCTTGTGCGTTTCATATGAGTCCCAATCGAGATTTGTTTGAATTATATGAAACAATGATGCAAGGTGCCTTGTCATGAGAAACAATGAATCATGTCGGATAGTTGATATTGAGAGAGTCAGATTGAAGTTGGTGGATAGAACAATCATAACACTTGACCAGGCATGTTCCAGATTTGAAGAAGAACGTTATCTCGCAAAGTACCCTGGATTTGAGAGGGTACACGTTCTCTAGAGCAGGTGGAGTCTTGAAGGTCTGAAATGGTGTCTGTGTTGTATTGGAGGGGTAGAGAAAGTCCCAGTTATACATATTACAAGGTTGGGTAGAATCAGTGAAGAAACATATGCACATGTTTGGTACCGTAGTGGATATATAGTTTGGTACAATATTGTTGCAAGTTGGCTCTGGGTCTATTTTGAAAAATACTACTCTGTCGAGTTTGGGGGATAAGGGTAATTCCGCTTTACCATCACAGTCTGCGATTCCATTGTATTCAACGGCTAGGGAGAGATTAATTGGAAACAGATATGGGAATGCTGGTCTGAATGTGCATGTTTTTGGAGTTGTTGAAGGTGACGAGTCTAGCCAAGGGCCTTCAGTTAAAGCATTTAGTGGTGATCCTGCTACAGGGTGTGCTTTGACCATGTTTGGTAAATTTTGAATTCGTTGTGAATTTTGAGAACCTGGGGGCTGGCTTCATCAGTATCCATTTTTGGATATGGTGGAAGAGGAAAAGTTTTTGTAAGTGTTGGAGAGGTTTGGTTTAGATTGAAGAGTTCGGCGTGTTTTCGCTGCAGTTGATCTTATTTTTTTCAAGCAGAGAAATTTTGGAGCTTCGTTTGTTGCACCGAAATTTTTGTCAAGGTAAAGATTGTTGGATTTTGTGACTCAAATCAGGTCCAAATTGGGTCTAGGGCTTCGCGTTGTGGAGTATTGGGTTTGGAAATGACAAAATAAGGTTCGAGAAGGAACAAAAAAAGGTGGATTGACGGCGCTGGACGAATTCCCGCTTATAACTCGAGCGATAGGAGAAAAATTGGAACATGATGTTCATCGCCCGCCCGTCGTTAAGCCGTCGCTCGAGCAACATGCCGTCACCCGCTTCTCACTCTAGCAACGGGCCGTATATTATTTTTCCTTCTTTTCGGTTTTACGCAATTTTTAACATAATTTTCATATTTTAGGTTAATTTTAGGGTTTGTACATGTCTTCGTAAAATAGTAGACTCTTCATTCAGTTTGAATAGATGAAAGCAGTCGCAAATTGTAGAATAATTTTCATATTTTAGGTTAATTTTAGGGTTTGGACGTATCTCCTATAAATAGTAGACTCTTCATTCAATTTAGTGAGCAGAAAAAAGGCAGAAATTATATTTTCTCTCCATTGGTTGTTATCAATAAAATATTTTGTTCCCCTATCAATTTCATCTTTTTGTTTATTTTCTTTTAAATCTTGTTCTTATTTATTAGTGTGTGCGATATATATTTCATATCGGTCCATATTGCCTCCATGAATTCCTAACATGGATTAACAACCAACCATTTTCAAAAAAATTAAAATGAACTAACAAAATGGTCCACACGTGCCAGTCACGTAGGGCAGCATGGCCATTGTGTTTTCCACGTGCAACAGCCCTTATAAATACAAGCATTTTGTTGGCAAGGGTCTAAGCAAGGGTGGTCGATCAAAAGGGTCTCTACAAGTTGATGCTTGTTTTGTTCTGCGGCAGACCACCCCTTTCTTTCTATACATACACAATATGTATGTATATATATATACACATTACATATTTGCTAAAATGTGTATGGTAGAAGAGGATTAAAAGAAGCAAGATTTGTCTTTTATTTTCAAGTTGTTACAAACACACAAAGATAGAGACAATTTTATAGTGTAGAGAGAGATTGAGGCTGGGAGGAGCGAGAAAATCCGAAGAAAATGGAGACACTGAGTGAGGTAAAGGCTTCAAAATTCAAGAGGATTTGTGTGTTTTGTGGGAGTAGCCAAGGCAAGAAAACTAGCTATCAAGAAGCTGCTATTGACTTGGGCAATGAATTGGTACATTAATGAAACTTCATTTTGTTTTTTGTTTCTTAAGGTTTTGATGTTTTTTTGGAGTGAAATGTCAATATTGAGATTGTTTTTTCAAATGGGCTGTTCATAAACGAAATTGGGTTTTTGAAGAACTTGTTTTTTGCAACTTTTATGTGTATAGAAATGACATGGGTTTTTGCTTGAAATCGTCTAAAATTTGCTGGAATTTTTCGTTAGCTGCTTCCCCGCGTGTTCATTTCTTCCTCAACATTCTCATGCAAATATTCTGTTTTTCTCAAGTCTGCTCAAATAGAGACCTAATGCAGTATCTTCACATCTCTGTATGTATGTGTGTGTAAATATTAATGACATAGTTCATTTATTTAAGGTTCCACAAGACACACGTCTACATTTGATTGCCATTTGTGCTGTTTCTATCATCCACAAGGCACAGCTCTCTCTCAATTTTTGCAATTATACCTTCTTTTCTTCCTCAAATAGATAAGAAGATGTGATGACAAGTACTCATGGCCTCCTGCATTCTTTGCTGGAGTCTTGTAGAATCTATTTGTACCTTTTTCCCTCTTTCATAATGTTACTTATAAATGGTTAAGAAATATACAAAATGCTTTTATATGTTTGTGTGCTTTTGAAGGTTTCTAGAAACATTGATTTGGTCTATGGAGGAGGCAGCATAGGTCTCATGGGGTTGGTTTCGCAGGCTGTTCATGATGGTGGTCGGCATGTTATTGGGTGAGCTTCCTTTCCTTGTATTTCAATCCACCTTCGGTTCCAAATTTATTGGAAATAAAACTTCGTTTTATTCTGTCGAGTATTTCCCTCGAATTGAAACTCTCAAACAACGCAAAAAATGGTTTTAAAATTAGAATAAGAGTATGACTCTTGTTATGCTTAGTTTAGTCTAATACTTCATTAAAACTAATTTTTTTTGTCATGTTATTGTCTGCCTCTGAAGGGTTATTCCCAAGACGCTCATGCCTCAAGAGGTATGTCCCCTGTGATTATAAAAGTCTTGGGCCTTTTCTCTTATATTATTACATCAAATACTCGTACTGTTTTTAATGCATTTTTCCTTAATTCTCCTTTTTCTTTATCTTCATCTGTCTTTTTCTGGTACTTTCCTTTTTGCTTTCAATGCTGTTTGTCGCAATAATTTTGTTAAATCATCTTTTTTACTTTGTCTTTGCCAATGATTTACTTTTTTTAATTATTGATATTTGGCTTTTTAAGTCCTTTAGAAATGGAGGTCTTGTTTCTTTCTTGGTGCTTGCTAGCCTTATCCATATGTGGCCAGAGTTTTGGGTTTCAAATGTTAACTCTGATTATTCCTTTTCTGATTAATGATTTATTTACTTTGTTGTGCTGTGAGTGTAAGCTTGTAGTTTTCTTCCTTGGACTTTTCTGTGATTCAAATTCTTTCTTTGTACACTTTTATCTGCTAGTATATCAAGTATCAACCACATGAGGTGTTGACTTCAAAGATTTTTGGAAAAGCATGTTTGGCTAGTTTATACAGTTATTAAAATTAACTTCTTTTCAACAAGTATGTTCTCGTGCTTTAAAAAGAAAAAAAAAAGTTACTTTTATGCTAGCCAAGCGTTCCTCTAATGTGTAATCTTCATCATTGCTTCAGTGAACAAGTGCAGAGCACTCAATACACTTAGACTCCACCCTTCTCTCTGCCCCCCAACCCAATCCACATTGAAGGTTCAGCTTTTTTCAATTTTTTGCCTGATGGGATTTTTTGAACTTTTGCAGTTAACCGGTGTAACAGTAGGGGAAGTGAAGGCAGTTGAAGATATGCACCAAAGGAAGGCAGAGATGGCTAGACATTCTGACGCTTTTATTGCCTTGCCAGGTTGGTTCAATTCCTGCAGAAGAAATCCTCAACTTTTTGCAGTGAACTCCAAGTCAAGTCCAACAATAATATTAAGACTTATCGACTTCTTTAATTCCTCTAATAATGGCATGTAAAATTTTGTCTTGTATCACATTCTCCAGTGATACTTCTGAGGAAATGAAAACATTAGTTAATCTTTTTTACATGGAAACTAAGCAAGGTTTTAAGAAACTGATCACTTAGTCCCGTTCATCTCTGGTGCTTGAGTGCCTCCAGAAAAATGTTGGAAGAAATCTTTGAACAAATTTGGGGGCTACGCCAAAAGCGCGTGATTTCGATTTATATGGATATCCACTCATGTGGCACTTCATTGTTAGGGGATATTTGTACAAAATATGGTTGAATGTTTACTTGCCACACTACGGCTGATAATTTCTTAATTGAGTCAACCAAATTTGTAAACAAACTAAAAACGTGTACTGAATTATATAGTATGTGAGATATTATAACTGAAAACCTTGCAGAGGATCATGCCTCTGATTTACCAAAGGATGAGAGCAATAAATGCCAATTTTGGAAATGGAAAAAGGCTGGAGCCTATGGTGAGATAAAATGTCATTATTTTTAGCTCCAAATCTGTTGGATTGGTTAATTTTATCTTTGTTTCTTTCGTTGACTGGCTCAAGGTGACGTCGTATATTCATCTCCAATGTTTTGTATTTTCTACTTTATTTCTTTCTAGCATTAATATATACTTGACTCTCTTGGTGCTTTCAATATAAAAAAAGTTTGAAAGTTTTCACGTTTTACTATTTCTTGAACCTTGATATTGTGTTTAGTGCATTAAAAATTCCATTTGCTTCCTAGATGTACCACCTCCATATGAACTCGATCTTTTTTGGTATTAATTAAATTTCACGAATACGAGTATGTAATATGTGTTAACTATTACGTGTATACTGAAGGAGAATTTACTCTCTCAACGTAGCAAGATTGCATGCACAATTTTTAACTTGGTCATGTAAATGCATGCAGGTGGTTATGGAACTCTCGAAGAACTACTTGAAGTTATAACCTGGGCTCAACTAGGCATTCATGATAAACCGGTATTTCTTGACATGCAACTATTAATCTTTCTAATTATTTCACAGTAGTTGTCTAAAAATTTCCTTGTTAATATCTTTCAAAACCGAAAATCCATGAGATATGGCTTTGAAAAAATTTCAGAAGTAAAGATACATGAGGAGTACACATTTTGCAGGTAGGTTTGCTAAATGTGGATGGATACTACAATTCATTGTTATCATTCATTGACAAAGCCGTTGAGGAAGGCTTCGTTAGTCCAAATGCTCGCCAAATCATTATATCTGCACCTACAGCAAAGGAGCTAGTTGAGAAATTGGAGGTATCTTTTCTGAATTTTCATGACTAATATACTGAGATTTTTGTTGATTAAACTTAGCATATGAACCAAATTCTGCCTTAAGAAGCAGAGAAGTTCAATGTTTTAGTTGGAAAAAAAAAAAAAAAAAAAAAAAAAACTTGAAAATTCAAAGAAGACAAATCATTCCGCATTCACAGAAATTTCTGCTTGGTGGTGACCATTGAGATATCACATGGACAAAATCCCCCCCTCACGTTCACACTGAACTGCTAATTATTTGAATGTGTGAAGAAAGTCCTAGTGGTCCTCACAAACACTGGACAATATTATGTAAGAAATTCAAAGTTGTCCACTATAACCTAACACTACATATCATTAAAGTATGCATGAATAATGTTCCATCTTTTAGAGTATAACCATGGAGGTACTCAACTCATGTATAACTGTTGAAAGATTTTTATTTTTAGGAGTATGTTCCCTGCCATGAAAGAGTTGCTTCGAAACTGAGCTGGGAGACAGAGCATCTCGGTCACTCCCAAAAATTCGATATATCGAGGAGGTGAAATATCGATTCTTCGCTTAAGAAGTTATTAGATCATGGAAGTATGTCACTAGAAGAAGCTAACTTGGAACTTACTAATTTTTTTCTGCGGGGAAATATTTTTGTAATTATTACGCAGGAAAGTGTGAACTCACTATGCAATAGCTTCGTATATTTCTTTCACATGAATATTCAATTTCCTTTGCAAGTTGTAACTACTAGATGTCTTGCGTTTTTCTCGTTTAATGGAAACTTAATTTGATTTTATCAGGCCGTGTTTCTTTTCTTTCTGAAATTGTTCATTTGATTTGGTTCTCTTAAAAGAAAAAGAGCCCTTGGTTAATTATTCAACTATTTTCGCATTAGGATAAAGTTATTTATTTAGATTATATTTCAACATGTCTCCTACTACGTCGGCCAAATTCATTTTCTCATACAGGGCTATGTTGGAAAATAGTTAAAATAAAGTTGTTTTTGAATCAATCTTTGACCAAATATTTGTACTGGTTTTCTACTCAAATTTTACGAGAAATGGGTTGCACATCATTCTACTCGTCGAGTAGATGAATTTGATATATTGGGGCGTCGAAAATTATTTACAGATGAATGAGAAATTAAAGGACGAAAATCAAGAAATTTAGAATATATGAAAAGTCAATGGATGAAACAGCTGCTCGAGCAATAGCTTCGTGCCAAGCAAGCGATGGTGTCCCTACTCTCAGTGCTCAAGTGGCCAAGTCGACGGCCAGCAAGCGTCTGTGTACCTGTGCGACTTTTCAAAAATAGATTGATTTTTGGTTTGTGTCACTTCGTGTACACTTCCTCGACTTCTATAAAATGGACCTCTATGTGTTGGTTTCATACACTTCAATCATATGCATTCATAGCATATCATATAACATCATTTCTAGCCAAAATTCTACATAAAAAAGCCTTTGTTTTTCATTACAAAAAGGAGTTCATAACTTCGTTTGTTCGTTGTTTCTTGTGTTTTGAAGTGCTACAAACACAATAATTTGATCGTTGTATCTTGGAAGACAATTGCTATAAACTGTAGGCACTTGTGCTGGACAAAGAGTTCGACCCTTGTCTCGATCCTTTTTGTATTTCATTCTTTTGGTATTATTATGTCCAACCTTCCATTTTGATTAGAGGTAGGTATTGGTAAGTTTGAATTAATGCAATAAAAAAATCATTCTGTGCATTTACAAACAAGAAGCTAGACATGTGTGTACCTTTTTGATAAATGATTAGCAATTGGACTTGAATTTGGGACCTCTGTTCGCTTTGTTGGACTTAAGCTGATGAGTTTTATTCCCTTGTCACCTCGGAGGATAAATGAAGAACATAATGTTGACAAAATGAATTTTAATGGCATGGGTGCTATATCCCATTTCCCTCCAGTTTATAGGGAAAACATGATAAAATATGTTCTCTGCTCTTGATTGTTATTGCAATCAATAAACTATCAAAGAAGACATTACAAGAATAAGAATTACATACCCTGTTAATAAAATTCAAAATCTAAAACCAAAGAAAAGAAATAAATCAAATAAAAGAAAGCGCTTCGAAATAAATCTTAATTTCTTTTCATAAAATACGTATCAACCCCTCAACGAACTGTGCAGTTTCTTGTATATGATTTGACCATTAAGCTCTGTTTTGAAGGATTATTCCAGTTGTGAACATAAGCAGCAAATGCCTCGTAACTTGCTCGGTTAGGACAGGACTGATCATCCAGGAGAAGGAAGATAGTGGCCAGCACCTGGCAGTGCAGGTTGTTAGCCACTTAAAATTTGAGACCTGCAGATTGACACAAAGGAAAGGAGCCAATGTCCACAATCAAGAGAGAAAATAGGGACCATTTATGTTGGACAGATTTCAACTAATTTTCAGTTGCTTGTTTGTTGTTAACTTTTGATTGACTAAGTTCACCACACAGTTTTGATCCAACCGAAGACGGGTACCGGAAGCAGTCCATTGTGGGAGGAGCTCGGTGGGGCCCGGGGGAGAAGCCAAGACCGAGGGGTCGTCCGCTACTTATTCAGGGCAATGGCTGACCCTTCTTGCGAATGTATAAGATGCTAGCACTAACCTCGATCAAGAGAGCAATATTAAGCAAAACAAAATGGTGATTTCATGTTACTCAATTTGTCTCACTTAAAGTTTCCACCTAAATAATTCATGATATGTGATCGAAAAGATTAGTATCGAGAGTCCAACTGCAAAAGAACAAAGATCCATGTGCATCTGATAATTTAAGACAATATGATAGCTAGTGATGGTCCCGGGTTCATTTCAGTTTCACCATCCACATGTGGGTATATTGTGGTGATGTGCTCATATGGTTTGCAGAATAACCAAGGAGTTTTGGTTGTTGAAAAGTCTAATCGATGGGGTCTTGTTTTGAACATATATGCAAAAACCATAAAGGAATGTACTCCGAAATGATGTTGAAACATCAAGGTGGGGGTGGGTGTAGGTTGGGTGGTTGGGGAAGCATCACCCACTCATTGTCTAACCTCTTTTCTATTCTTTACTGCTTTACAAGTTTTTTGTAGCAAAATACTAGGTTGCAAGAATGTTTAGTGGGAATGGAAACACTAAAAATATTGCCTAGTTTTCGCCTATCGGGCGAACATGGGCATTTTCGAAAGTGGAGTATAGGCATCCAACACATATTGGATAATGTTGAAGGGTTCGACCAAGTCAAAGTCCATTACAAATGAAGCTCAACCTAGTTTTTGGGACTACTAGTTATTTAAAGAAATGGCATATATAGAACGCGTCTCAGTATTCATATCCGTTCTTGATAAGTTGTTGCTTGAACCGAATAAGTTAAATTTGTTTTATTCAACAAGCATACTATGTAGTGGGCGTGCACGCCCTTATGTACCAACTTGAGTACATACTTTTCCCACAGTACCAACTAGTTTATCAACATGGTAGAGTAAGCAAGCACAATGTTCATTTGCCTTCATTCATTTGTGACAATGATGTAATGGCCTTGTCTTCCTACATGTGTGGTCTGCTACTTTCTATTCCTGAAGAAGAGTCCCACTCCATTTGGTCCTCCCATCAACCCGCATTAATGTCATTCACTGGCCCCATCCCCACCTATGTCTGGGCATAATTCGAGTTGGGTTGGTTTTAAGTCCAACCCAAAACCGAAACCAACTTGATCAATTTGAATATATTTTAATCCAAACCAACTATTGAAGTCGGTTTGAATATTGGTCCGAGCTAAAAAAAAATTGCCTATATATATATATATATCATCCTATATATCCAATAATTACCAACAAACAATTACATCAAAATAAAAGGCTACAATCCCAATTTGGAGTTTACAACAAACAATTATTCTCCTTACTTTTCTTTTGAAATAGTTTTGGTAAAAGAAGGGTAGATGGTAAACAAATTATTTTAACCCAAAATTATATTTGTGTTTTTATTAATTCATTTTTTGAGTTTAAAAATATGAATTTAAATGAAAATATATATATTAGCGAGTTGGATTGGTTAATTGATATTTGATGGGATCTGACCTTTTCATGGTTAAATTTAACAAAACCAAACCGATTTTTTTTGTTCAAACCGACCGGACTCGGTATGGTTGATTTTTAGATTTTTTTGCCCAACAACCCCCACCCCAAACACAATTGTACTGACTCGTGCTCGAGTTATCAAAATAAGAGGTGACGTTAAAATACAATATAACTAAATACATTTACTATTGAAAAAGAAAAATACCTACACTGTCCACTCAGGTCATGCATAATACGCCAACGAAGATCAATTAATTATGGAAATTAAGAGCTGCGATAGATCTGAAAACAAAGTTTTCAAAAGAGTGTTACAACTCCATTATTGTCCCTTATAAGTGATAATAATGTCAATTTCTCTATCATTTCTCCCACAATCGACTTGTAAATTCTAAAGCTCAAACAACCCAATTCTAATTCTCAGAAAAGGTTTTAAGACGTCAAACTTGTAAATTACGGGGCGATGGCATTTTGAGAGAGACAGAGATGGGACAAGAAAAGCCAGAATGTCGAACCAATGACACTCATTTTCTCACGTGACATGAATATATATATATATATATATAAATTACTAAAGTCCGGTCGAGTGACATATAACAAAGGATAAGTTGATTGGTCTATACCAGCGAGATATGGACTTCACAATCCAAGGGATCAATTATATGTGGAAATTACTTGAAATCAGGTGTCAAGTTTCAGGGTTTTAAAAATCAGGTTTACATTTTATTTAATAAAAAATCAGGTTTTAATTTTTACCATTTATAATGATATTTTAAATTAAGCTAATTTACATACCCACACTCCTACCTACTCCCACTAAAATTATTTTAAGTATAAAATCAT
>CAIGRF010143503.1:0-13172 GCA_903798235.1 Fraxinus ornus
CCATATTGATGTATTTTTCTGCTCAGGTTAGTAGCTCGGTCGCTGCCTTCGGTGGGTTTTTTGATAAAGACATCTTGAAATCCTCACACCTGATGGCATATGTAAGGGTTGAGATTGCTGCCGTTATATGAAGGTCGGGTATCTAGAGTCTTTCCTTGTTAAACCTCGTCATGAAATTACGCAGGGTTTCAATCGGCCCTACCTCAGCTGCACGAGGAACGCCGCTGTCTTTCTGATACGCTTGCTGCTAGCGAAGAAAGTAGAGAACTTATAAGCCAGATCGAAGAACGAAACAATGGAGTTGGGCTCCAGGGTAGAGAACCAATCCCAAGCAGCATTGGTCAAGGTTTAGGGAAAGGCTTTGTACATCGCGGGATCTGGCGCTACTTGTAGGTTCATGATGTTCAAGTATACATTGAGGTGGTTGATAGGGTCAGTTGTTCCATAATATTCTTTCATGCGGGGGAGCTTAAATCTATCTGGGAGTGGATATGAGAGGACTTCCAGTGTGAATGGAGTGTTAGGGGTAAATCTTGACGTCCCTTATGTGCTCTTCTGTAATCCTGCGGTGATTTCGTCTTGATTGTCTTGGTCAGTTCACCTGAGTCCATGGTGACCAACCTCGAGGTCGAGGCAACTGGGGGAACACCCGAGGCCCCAAATCCATCAATGTCATAAAATGCGCGTATATTTCGAGCACGAGCATCATTCATGAACCCTCTTTGCTGTCCTACCATTGGCACCGGAGGATGTTCCTACGCCTGATGGTCATTCCTCTGGCTTAGCAGCTGAGTCAGTGTTGCAACCTGCTGGTGAAGTTTTTCGAAGGCCTGGGCCGTAGGGACTGCAGATGATTCCTCTTGATGGGTTATAGGCTCCGCGACAGGTGATGGATCTTGTGTGGATGAGTTTGCTGGTGGAAGACCTGAACGTGTGTTGACCATGACTTTTGGTAGCGGTTCCCACAGACGGCGCCAATGGTGATACCAAAAATCGCACATATTGAAATTTGAGCTTGACGTCTAAGAAAGAGCACGAACGAGATCTTCCGGTACCTGAAACAAAGGCGTCGAGGTGTGTACTCGTCGCCCCTCCGATACTTAAGTCCATAAGAGAATATGGAGAGAATATATGTTGTAAATTGTATGTGAAAACGTACCTCAATAATGGATTAGAGTGATGTATTTATAGAGACAGATAGTAGTCTCCTAGTAGGACTACAACGTTGGGGCACTTGCGAATTCTAGTGCAATTAGGAGTTGTGATTTAGTTAATCTGGTGTTTCTTGGGTGTTTGGGTAGAGATAGGACTCTTATCACAGAGTCCATGTAGGATGGGTAGTATGAGACCAGGAAGATCTACTTGTCGGATATGGCAAAAGATTGAAATATGGCTTAGCTCCTCGGGAGTCGTCCTAAACCCGAGGAGCACAACCCCAGAAAGTCGAGCCATTTGGGGGAAAATAAGGATGCTAATCCTCAGGCTTCCACGCTCGGGTCGGGCAAAACATTTGGTATGATCAATATATTTTGCAACCTGGAAAATTCAATCCAGAGTGATGTCGTGAACAAAATGGAAGCAATTGATAATTTCTGAATTAATCGTTCTAAGTAGTAAAACAATGGCAGTAAACTTCATCATGTATAGATGAAGAGAAAACCACGTAACCAATGAAAAGAGGACAACAAAGCAATAACCAAAAAATAACAGAAAAAGGAGAGTAAAACATGAGCTAAAAAACGTGAAGAGATAAAACACGTTTATCTCTTTTATTTACTAGCTGGGCTGGACCTTCTCAATGAACTGGGCTGCTGCNCTGCTGAACTGATTCCTTCATCCCCCCTCAAGATGGAGGTTGGTGTAAATCACCCAACCCCAACTTGGAAAGAAGACGATGAAAATGAGGAGCAGCAAACGACTTTGTAAAGATATCCGCAAGTTGTGAATGGGAAGGAACATACTGTGGGAGAAGAAAACCAGATTTATACAAGTTCCGAACCAGATGGCAATCAATCTCCAAATGCTTTGTGCGTTCATGGAATACCGGATTCGCGGTGATGTGTAAAGATGCCTTGTTATCACACCATAGAGAAATAGGGAGTGTGAAAGGAATGTGAAGGTCATTGAGGATATAAGTAATCCATTGCAACTCACACACTGTGCTTCCCATACTACGGTATTCTGCCTCTGCTGATGAACGCGAAACTGTGGTTTGCTTCTTGGTTTTCCAAGAGATAAGTGAAGAACCAAAAAAGACACAATACCCTGTGAGAGATTTCCTTGAATCTGGACAGGAAGCCCAGTCAGCATCTGCATAGGCCTGCAAACGAAGGGAACCTTGAGCTGGGAAGAAAAGCCCCTTTGAAGGACACCCTTTCAGATACTTGAGTAAATGTAAAGCAACGTTCCAATGTGATTCGCAAGGGGCATGAACAAATTGGCTAAGTTGTTGCACACCATAGGTTATATCAGGTCTTGTCAAATTTAAGTAGAGGAGTCGCCCAATGAGCCTCCTATATCGTTCTGGTTCCTGAAGTAAGGGCCCTGCTTGGCTAACCAATTTAGTCTCTTTTGGAATTGGTACATGACACGGTTTAGCTCCCAGTAAACCAGCATCTTGAATCAAATCTAGAATGTACTTCCTCTGATTGACATACATTCCCTCGCTACTTCGAGCAATCTCAAGCCCCAGAAAATATTTTGCATAACCCATATCTTTGATAGTAAAAACTTGATCCAAGTATCGCTTGACAGCAATAATGTCATCTTCATTTGTCCCAGTCACCAGGACATCATCAACGTAAACCAAAAGAATGAGGGTCCTTTGTGATTGATGCTTAGTAAATAGGCAATGATCATGTTCAGATTGTTGAAAACAAAAATCACGAAGTTTGGAGCAGAGCTCAGCATTCCATTGTCGTGACGCCTGCTTCAATCCATATAGGCTGCGTTTCAATTTGCAAACCTGACCAGGGACTGCCTTAGAAAAGCCATCAGGAGGCAACATATACACCTCCTCGTCCAAGAATCCATGAAGAAAGGCGTTATTTATATCCAACTGATGTAGAACCCATCCTTTAGCTGCCACTATAGCAAAAAGCATTCGCACAGTAACCATTTTCGCTACTGGGGAAAAACTGTCAAAATAATCCACCCCCTGCAATTGATGATATCCTTTGGCAACAAGTCTTGCCTTGAGCCTGTCAACCGAACCATCTGGGTTCAATTTGACCTTATAAACCCATCGTAAACCAATAGCCTGCTTCCCAGGTGGAAGATTAGTCAGTTCCCAGGTTTGATTTTTCTCAAGTGCATCAAGTTCAGTTTGCATGGCCTGAGTCCAATCTTTACTTTGACTAGCCTGATTATAAGAAGTAGGCTCCTGGACAATTGATAAGGTAGCTAGAAATGCAGCATAAGATGGATTTAGATGTGGCAAAATATGATAGGGAAAAGTAGGAGGTGAGTAACCTGATGAAGCAAAAGACTCAGTCCTGCAAAGCGAAGCACGATCAGCAGTTGGCAAAGCCTGGGAGGTGTTAATACTGGTAACAAAATCTTGAAGCCAAGGTGGTTTAGTTTTGGTCCTTGTACTATGTCTAAGAATAGGAATCGGAGTAGGAGTTGAGTGTTCTGTGGACTGTGTGGTAGGAAAGGGAACATCAATCTGAGGTAATGAATCTGAAGGTAGGGAATCTGAAGCATTATTATCTGGGAATTTGGTAACTTCATGTAGGCCATTTTCCTTGCTGGGATCATGTAAAGGAATATTTGTGTTGGTTGCACCTGAGTCAAAATCTTGTGGAAGGGGTAGTGGAGGTGAAATAACATCTGAACTTGTCTTCTCAAAAGGAAAAACTGATTCAAAAAACTTGACATCTCTAGATATTTGAATTTGCTTGGTGGAAAGATTGAAGACCTTGAACCCCTTTTGTCCAGGATTAATACCAAGGAAGATACATTTATACCCTCTTTCCTCGAATTTATCCTTATGTGGCCTAGTATTTGCCATATAGCAGAGTGAACCAAAAGTTTTAAGCAAAGTATAATCAGGTTTCTTTCTGTATAACTTCTCAAAAGGAGTAAGCCATGTCAAAACTTTAGTGGGAAGTCTGTTGATGATGTGAGTAGCCATCAAAATAGAAAAGGGCCAAAACTTTTTTGGTAGACTAGCTTGGAACATTAGGGATCTAGCAATTTGAAGGAGATGCTTATGCTTGCGTTCAACAACTCCATTTTGTTGAGGAGTGTAAACACAGGTCCTTCGATGCACGATCCCAGAATTTTGAAGCAAGGTTTGACACTCGCCACTAAGGAATTCAGTGCCATTATCTGTTCTCAGGCATTTGACTCTTTTGTCAAACTGATTTTCAACCATTTTAAAGAAACAATCTAGTGTTTTGGTGACCTGCGTTTTGTGTAGAAGTAGAAAGGTCCAGGTTGCTCGACTGAAATCATCCACCACAGTAA
This sequence comes from Fraxinus ornus, assembly GCA_903798235.1. Lineage (NCBI taxonomy): Eukaryota > Viridiplantae > Streptophyta > Magnoliopsida > Lamiales > Oleaceae > Fraxinus > Fraxinus ornus. The sequence continues at coordinate 4,471 of CAIGRF010143503.1, forward strand.
GAATATATGGTGTTCCAGTCAATGAGTATTGTCTATATGGTCCCCAAAGGTCTACATGGATAATTTCGAATATAGCTTCAGTGTGAATAGAGCTACAAAGAAAAGGTGTTCTCTGCTGTTTTGCTGTGTGACAGATTTCACAATGGTGTAAAAGCTCGGAATCAGTGATAGAATTTTTTAGAAAATCTAAATGTTGCAAAGTATGTAAAGATGTGTGGCCAAGCCTATTGTGCCATTTGATAACAGAATCATCAATAGGTGAAATGGAAATTTTATTAACTTCAAAAATCTGATTACAAGATGAAAATGACTTTGAAATTTTTGAATCAACTATAGATTTATTGATATTTTCTTTATTGCTAAACAAGAAGCTAGACTCATCTAACAAATATAGGTTTCCCACAAGCTTGCCAACTGCTAGAACTTTTTCACTCCGTAGGTCCTGCAATAGGCAAAATGAAGGGTAGAATGTCAGTTTCAAATGTGAATTTTGAGTGAGTTTAGGTACTGATAGAAGATTGAACTTGAAACAGGGAATATATAGTGAGTCATTGAGATGTAATTGTGAGTTTAATTTCACATTTCCAATTTTGTTTACAGGCTTGGTAGTTCCATCAGGCAAACAAACGTGTATAGGCTGGGTTATGGTTTTTATTTCTGTCATCAATTTTGCATCTGCACAGATGTGGTTACTAGCTCCCGTATCAATTATCCAAGTACCAGATTTCAAACAATCAAGTCTAGCCAAAAGAGAGTGACAGAAGCTCATACCTGCATACTCCTTAATATGAGTAAAATTCACCTTGTTATCCATATCCATCAACATTTTTCCTTTCAAAGCTTTCTGAACTTCAAGTTTCACAATATCTGCTATATTTGTTGACACGGCAGTATCATTCTTCCTCACTTCCATCATTTGATCTTCATTAAAGTCCAATGGAGTATCTGCCATATTTGCCAGAAATCTTCCATCAGTAATATTTCTAGATCTCTGCTCCTTTAGATCTTTATACCAGTCTGGGTATCCATTCAGCTTAAAACAAGTATCCTTTGTGTGGCCATTCATGTTACAATGGTCACAATGTGAATTCTCCCTTTCAATAGCTCCAAATCTTCTAGTGTTTCCCCTTGTTACACTGTAATTACCCCTTCCAAATCGTCCTCTGCTAGATCCTCTATAGTTCCCAGTTCTCCCTCCATAGTCTCTCTTATAATCAGTGGTTCTAATTAGCATAGCTGAACTATCATTCATCTCAGGAAAAATTGTATGTACTTCTCTTTGTTTTTCAACCCTGAGCACCATTGAATATGCCTTGTTAACAGAGGGCAAAGGATCCATCACAAGAATTTGATTTCTTATATGATCAAATGTATCGTTTAAACCCATCAAAAATTGCATTAATCGATTAAATGCCGTCAGATCTGATATCTCCTTCAATGCTGCACAGGTGCAAACAGGAATTGGCATTAAACATGCCAACTCATCCCATAATTTCTTCAACTTAGTATAGTATTTCTCAATTGTCAACATCCCTTGAGAAATGCTTCCAATTTCCCTCTGCAATTGGTATAACAATGGTCCATTACATTCCCCGTATCTCTCTTTCAATTCTTCCCAGAGATCCTTAGCTGATAAAGTGTAAATAAAAGCTTCTACGATTTCCTTCGAGATCGAATTCAGTAACCATGATCTAACCATACAATCAACTCGTACCCATTGCTCAAATTTAGCTGAGTTCTCAACTGGTTTTTCACATCTACCATTAATAAAACCCAATTTTAATTTTGCTNCCCCACTTCATAAATTTTAAAATGTAGAATTTGGACAAAATTTTAATTTATTAAAATATTCGGGAAAATGGGAAAAATAAAGAACCCTAAATCCATAAGGAAAAGAATTTGCTGATACATCTTCGATCTTTGGGGTAATTATTAGGAATCAAGATTTCCCCCTGCTCTTATTTCATTTCTTCTCTCTCTTGATCGGATTTTTCTTTTTATTCTTGTTGCTGCTACTTTATCCTTTAGGCCTTGAACAAAATGGAAGCAATTGATAATTTCTGAATTAATCGTTCTCTTAGTAGTAAAACAATGGCAGTAAACTTCATCATATATAGATGAAGAGAAAACCACGTAACCAATGAAAAGAGGACAACAAAGCAATAACCAAAAAATAACAGAAAAAGGAGAGTAAAACATGAGCTAAAAAACGTGAAGAGATAAAACACGTTTATCTCTTTTATTCACTAGCTGGGCTGGACCTTCTCAATGAACTGGGCTGCTGCTGTAACCCGGTTACAATAATAAGTCCATCATCTGCTTCTGCTGAACTGATTCCTTCATGTTGCTAAAAGTCTTGTCCCCGGTGGCACAGTGCACCCCCTAACACGTTACGTGATGAATTATTTGAAATATGCATTTGAGTATAAAAACACCCTTGAGAAGATTTTTTAGAAACATGCAAAGTTGGAGAAGTCTGTCCCTGCGTCTTAACAATTTATCATCTAATGATATAGAAAAATAAAGTGAAAGCTCACATAATTTTGAGACTCTAGCGAATACGTCGCCCTTTTCAATACAGGTCGTGACCGTAATGGACCTACTGGATGTGAACCTAGAGGCAAAATCAAAGCTCTATAGGGACCCTTCATTGCGTTATATTTTCTTGATGAATAATGGTAGATATATTCTACAAAAAGTCAAGGGCTCCACCGAAGTCCGCCTAGTGATGGACAACACGTGGTGTCGGAGGAGATCAACCGTGGTGAGACAATTTCACAAGAATTACCAAAGGGAGACATGGAATAGGATTTTACCATGTTTAAGCCAGGACGGTTTGTAAGTTAACTGTAAAGTCAACAAATCGGTGCTCAAGGAGAGGTTCAAGATTTTCAGTACAACATTCGATGAGATACATAGGACACATAGTACATGGGTTGTGAGCGATAAGCAACTTCAGTCTGAGCTTCGGGTGTCGATTACGGCGGTCTTAATTTCGGCATACAGATCATTTGTAGGGAGATTTAGGCAACATTTGGATAGTGGAAAACTTGACAAGTACATAAAATATCAGGCTGAGGAGATTGAGACATTGATTGAAGGCCTTTTTGATGGTAATCCAACATCAATGGGTAGGAGAAGAACGCAGCTAACTTAATTTATCATGTTGAATTAATGGAAATGCATTGTTCCTCAAGAAATTCAAATCAGAGAAATCAGAATTGTAAGTTTTGTATGATACATTTTGTTTCAGATATTAGTTTTTCTATTTAATAATGCTCCACCTAATCTTGTAATTTGATACATTAATTTGATTCACTTTTTTTTTTTAATTTCTGAAGATTCATTGTACATTTATATAACTTATTTACTTATAATTGAATGAAATTAGGTCGTACAAACAATTTTGAGAGTCTTGTAACCCTCCGTGGGAAGAAGTTAGTTTGAATTTCGTCTTTAGTTTACCAAGAACTCAAAGGAACAAAGACTATGATTATGGTGCTTGATAGATTCTAAAAAAAAAATGGCTCATTTTGTTCCATGCAACAAAACCAATAATGCATCTCATATTGATGATCTATATTTTTGTGAGATTGTCAAACTTTATGGAATTCCTAAGTCTATTGCTTCAAATCGTGATTCAAATTTTTTTTAAGTCACATCATTATAAGCTTTGAAGCAATTGAGTTTGAATTTATGAATTTAAATCATTTGAAAGGTGTCGACCATTCTCTTATTACCTGTGTATCTCTTTGGTGGATTTCAGGCGTGATAAGTTTCGTTAGCCCTGTACGTTTTGTTCAACTCCTTCGGGTGGTGATTTTCTGTATCCCTTGGGTAGTGAGCTTTATTATCCCTTGTTAAGTCTAATTTTTAATTAGGGCTGGACATGGTTCGGTTCGGTTCGATTCGATTCTCTTCAGAACCGAATAGACCCAAAATTTTCAGGTATTTAATAAATGGAATCGTCGGGTCCAAATATAATTATGGAACCGTTTGGGTTCGGTTCTGTCCTGTTCTATTCTGTTCTGTTCTATTCAGTTCCATACCATAATTAGATTTTTTAACATTTATAACAACACTGCATAAATATAACTAATAACATGTTCATTCGTAACTATTACAAATTAACGTAGCCCAATTTAAAAACATATAAATAACAAACTATCCAATAATAAAAACATATAAATAATAAGCTGTCCAATAAGATTAATTCAATTTATACAAATACCAAAAAATAGATATTAATAAATTGGGCCAAAAAATTCAAACAAAAAATCAAATTTACCTAATTAATTTGTTAATTTATTTAGAAAAAATTAAAAGAATTTAATTAATTCAATATAAAAAATAAAAAATTTATTTAAATTCGGTTCTTGGCCTAGAACCGAGAACCGAAACAAACCCATCGATTCTCGATTCAGATACACATTCGGGTATTTAATTTATGAAAAATCGCTCGATTCGGTTTGGTTCGGTTCGGGAACTTTTGTCCAGCCCTATTTTTAATTGACAATTTCCTAAGACCAAAATTATAATTTATTATATTTGTATTAGGATTTTATAATATTGTAATCAAAGTCAAATTAGGTTTAGAAAAGTCCAAATTATGGTAAAATTAATATGGGATTGATAGAGTCCAGAAAGAAGTCAAAGAAATCTAAGAAAAAAAAATCAAGATTCGAACTTGAAAAAGTTGAAATCGAGTATGACACATTCGCTAGCCTGTCTGCCAGTCGAGTGTTAAACTGGCACTCGAGTGACAAGTGCATCATTCGCCTAGCTCTCGAGCTACGAGTCGACTTCCAAAATCATGTTTGCTTTTAAACATTTGATATTTCAATTCTTTTTCATTCCAAACACTTTTCCCTATAAATACTTAATCCCATGGACGTTCTATAGTGTGATTCACATTCCATAGAGATCGCTCCTTGGAGATCCAAATCATAATTCCTTGATCTCCAGATTCAACTATCATATCATTGTGTTCACAAAATCTTTCCAAGCCAAGATATTTCTTTAAATTAAATTATTAATCCATTAATTGAAATATACATTGAGCAATATATTTTCACATCCTTGGGCATTAAACCACTTATCAAGACACAAAAATCGATTGATCAAAACCAACCCAAATAACAAGGAGTTTTTCATTTAATTCATAAAAGATAAGTCGATAGCAAGGATCGGGAGTTGTTGCAGAAGCACACATTAAGGAGCACTGAGGTGAGGCACCGGGAGTCGGGATCTAGCATCATAATTTATTTTGAAGGAGCACACCTCTAATAGGATCAAGGGAGTCTGGGGGAATAGAGGTCAGAAATTCTACGGGATAGATCGGTCTGGACCGTACTCTAAGTTTATTTCAATTTATAGTGGATTACTGACCGGCAAAGTCTCCAAAATTTTTACTCAGTTGGGATTTCTCGGTGATCATCTTTGGTGTTTTTTACTACTTTAGTTATTAATTGTGACATTCAAATCATCAGGTAATTGAACTTGATTAACTTATCACATAAAAATAATTAAAAGTAACTTGTTACTTGTTAATTGCTTATTTAATAATCCCGTTGCTTATCACATAAGGTCTAAATGAGTTGGTTAAAATCGATTAACAGGCGTACTTTTAAGTGGTATCGGGGCCTAATTTTGATCGTTAATTGATCCTATATTTAGTCTAGATGAGTTGGTTATTATATAGGTCTAAATGAGTTGGTTAAAATCGATTAACGGGCGTACTTTTAAGTGGTATCGGGGCCTAATTTTGATCATTAATTGATCCTATATTTAGTCTAGATGAGTTGGTTATTATATGTCGCCCCGATGTTGATAGGAGCAATTATGCCTATTAGAATGTTAGGATGAGAGATTTTCTTATGTTTATGGATGAGCGGGTTTGGGTGAGCGTTCAGAATGGTTGGACTGCTCGTACTACCACCGTTAATAATATAGTTACCCCACCCCTATTGCCAATTGGGCTAAACTAGGTAATTAAAATCCATTAACATTCGTACTTTCATCCATTGTTCTCTTTTCAAACTTCCTGTCAACCATGTATCAAATTGGTATCAGAGCTTTAGTTATCATGGTTGATCATTACCACCGTGATGGAAATATTGATGCACGTCCAGCTAGAGAAAGAGATGTTCGTAATATCGAAAATGAAGAATTGAGAAGACAAGTTCAAGAACTTCAGAAAGAGTTGGTGCAATTTGAGCTCTTTCAAAACAATAATGGTAGAAATAATTCGGAGGAAGAACATGCAAGTATAGAAGAAAACAATATTGAAACTGGTTTTTAGGCATAGGAGTCCACCGAGAATAATAGTCCAATTTTTCCCGTATGCAAACAAACAGCCATGTTCATGCTAACTTTAGCCATGTCAACGAGCCGAAATTCAAAGCTCGAGCTCAACTCGAGTCAAAAAAGGTTCGAGCTTTTTTTGGTTTGAGCCGAGCCGAGCAAAAACTCGGCCAAAAAATCTCGGATAGGCTCGAGCTTTCTGCTCAATTATTTTTATTATTATTATAAATAGCTGCCAGGCAGCTATTGTAGTTGCCTGCAAGCAGGCAGTTGCAGGTAGCTACTTTTAAGTATTTTATTTTTTGTAACGGGTAGGTTCGACGGGCCGGCCCAGGCTCGAGCTAATGTCCCAAAATGAGCCTCGGCCTGAGTTCACCGAGCCACGACCAGGCCGGCTCAGACTTTTTCTGGGCCAAGCCCGCGAGCTAGCTAGCTTTTACTTTCACATAAAAAGTATTTTTTGTTATATTATAAAGAGATAAACATTGAAAATATTGCATTTGTTGTATCGTTTTAATTAGAAAAGATAAATTGTTGATACTAACATAACATTAGTTGCGTCGATTTTGTTGTCATTTAAGACTTCTTGATTCAAATATCTTCTAATGTTTATTTCATTTAAAATTCTTATTACTTCTAAGTGATGTACGTATTAATGGACACACATATAGTGGTTGTTTCAATTATTCCAGTAAATATAATGTTGTACTCGTTGACACTGCTGAGATTTTCAATTGATGGCGTTGACTGTGGTGTCCACTGTGAACCAACCATTACAAGATGTAATATTGTTGTATAGGTTTGGCCGAGCACCGTTCAAGTCGAATCTAGTTTTGTAGGCTATTTATAATAGATGAAACTCACTTTTATATACTCATTTCATGATATTCACAAGTAATGCTCACTTATTGTACATTTCTATTTGTTTATAATTTAACTGATTCTAATCACTTCCCAAACATGAACTATTGTAAACCAGAAGTAAACATTTGAATGTTTAACCAATTGGACATCAGAGTACTTGCAATGGTTGCGTTTACATTCCGATCAACCAAATGCAATGAAATCGAGTCTAATTAATTAAAAAAGATGTCCATTAGGATACTAAAGTGAGATATTAAGAAAATCACAAGTTTAGACCTATTAATAACTTTAGTCCACCAAAATCAGGCATATATTATTACCATGTTGAAGTCAAATCGTGAATGAGCTTACACTTGACTAATCGTCTTCAATCAACTAGATGCAGTCACTAAATTTACACTACTAGAATAGTTTCAAAATCAATTTTTAAAATAAAATCGAATGATGAGTTCTAGATAAATCACGGTCACTTGGTCACAAACTTATTAAAAATAAATAAATAAATAAAAATAAAAGGAGACATTGCAAGTGCTACTATGTCCATGCTTCTTTATTACAGGCTTTATTGGTCAAATATATATATGAAAGTACAAGATTGTGAGCAGAACATGGAATGAAGAGCCCTTCTTTTCCTTAAATTCGGTCAACCCCTCAAAGTTAAGAATACGTGCCTGCTTATGCTTACCACGATTATGAGTAAAAGTGAAAAAAGCAAAAAAGTGAGGGAGACAACAAAGACATGGAGAGTTAGTTTCTGGTCGGAAGTTGATGGATTCTAGCCGGTTTTCGCCGCATCCGTACTTTACCCGCCGCCCAATTCCACCCCCTCTGCCACCGCTTCAGTGCACGCGCAACCTGCTTTCTTTTCTAATGGGAAACTGCCACCCTTTAGGTGGACACTAATACTATTTGACCATTATCAAATCTTACTTTTTCTAGCTAACGCTTTACTAAAATTGCATTATTGGGCCTCAATCTATTTTGTTCGATTAAATTTCAGTTGTTACGATGGATTGAAGCTATTTAGTTTTCAATTCTAGGACATGAAACCAGTTTAACTTTAATTCGAATTGAGCTCAACAGATTGCTAAAAGAAAAAAACTATTTTTGTTAAATCTTATGAAACCATACCACTCTCAATTTTGAACGTTGAATTTTTATTGATTTTCAAGTTAGATTAAGTCTAAGAGGGGTCAAAGTTAGCATTGATGGAGTTTGACGTCTTATTTAGAGGTGGACAAAATTCGATCGAACCCGTCCAAACCAAGCTAACCCGATCGGGTTGGGTTGATATTTTTTTTGTTTTTACACGGATTGGGTGGGTTGGTTGTGTATGCGAGTCGGGTCGTGATGTGATCCACGTAGCAATAGTAGCTACGCAACCCAACAACGAGATTAGAATCATCACAAGAAAGCCAATAAAATCGAGGTTTTAGATTTGACCCAAAAATTGTGAACCAAGCAACCAACACAATCGCCGACGATATGAAGACCTCTTGATCACACGCTTGATGAATCTAGCCCGGATGTTGAAC
>CAIGRF010143527.1:0-12446 GCA_903798235.1 Fraxinus ornus
GTTACTTGGCTTGTGTTTGGCCAAGTGGCTTGATGTTAATTCGAGATCAAGCGTGCTACTTGTCTTGCGTTTGGCCAAGTACCTCGATGTTTATTCGAGATCGAGCGTGTTACTTGGCTTGTGTTTGGCCAAGTAGCTCGATGTTTATTCGAGATCGAGCGTGCTACTTGGCTTATGTTTGGCCAAGTAGCTCGATGTTCAATGGAGATCAAGCGTGTTACTTAGCATGTGTTTGGCTAAGTAGCTCAATGTTTAATGGAGATCGAGCGTGTTACTTGGCTTGTGTTTGGCCAAGTAGCTCGATATTTAATGGAGATAGAGCGTGTTACTTGGCTTGTGTTTGGCCAAGTAGATCGATATTCAATGGAGATCGAGCGTGTCAGTTGGCTTGAGTTTGGCCAAGTAGCTCGATGTTTATTCGAGATCGAGCATGTTATTAGCTTTATTTTGGCCAAGTAGTTCTATGTTCAATGGAGATCGAGCGTATTACTTCGCCTGTGTTTGGCCAAGTAGCTCGATGTTTGTTCGAGATCGAGCGTGTTACTTGGTAAAAAATTAACGAAGTAGTTCGAGTTTTGATCGGTTATCACTTCGAGCGTGTTAAGCTGAAGTTTTGTCCATTAATCACCTCGAGCTCGATCACCCTAATCAATTTCTCATCTCGAAAATTACGCTCTGATCGAGGTCGCGCAAATTAGGTCGTGTACTAGCTGCATGCGCGTAGCACTGCATAATGCTAGTTTGGTGTATTTGAGACAATTTCTTATTGCCGAAATGAATTTAGATGAATTTTAAATAACGAGAAATTACAAGGCACATAGGCCATATTTGAAATAATAAAACATCAGTGCACTCAGGCCCGAGCTAAAACTACCAAAATAGTTTCAACCTATCCATAATGCAAATTGAAAAAAGAAAAGAAAAAAACTAAGTAACCTAGATACATGGGGTCGTAGCCGACTATTTTTCGACCGTGGTTGTAGCATCAAGATCTTGACCAATGGTAACTTTTTACCAGGTTCGAGCTCGACCTCTTCCATCTTCTCTACAGGAGCAAGCCTTCTACGGTGCTCGAGGTCAAGCTCAACCTCCGAAAGTTGCATGATGTCAGCCGTGATCTCCCGAACGCTGGTAACATAACATTGCCTAGCTACTGCTTGTCTCCCTTGAACTACCCTGACCCCATTACTTGTAGGAAATTTCACTGTCAGGTGATATGTTGAGACAATAGCCTTGATTCTATTTAGAAAGGGCCTTCCAAGTATGGCGTTATAGGCTGTAGGAGCACGAACTGCTTGAAAAGTTGTGATCTGTGTTACCTGCTTTCCTTCTAATCCCAAGGTGAGAGGCAACCCTACAATGTCTTTAGAAATTACGACATCGCCTCTAAACCCCTAAAAGGGGATTTTGACCGGCTTGAGTTGTTCAGCTGAAATGCCCATCTGGACGAAAGCTTCATGTGACAGTATGTTAGCTGCGCTTCCATTATCCACCAGAATTCTCCTCACCTCAAAATTAGCAATGATCGCCGATATAACCAAGGCATCGTCATGAGGAAAAGACATGCCTTCTAAGTCATTTGATCCGAAAGTGATGTCTTCTACACTACTGAGATCCATGCTTGAGATTAAGGGGTATTGTCTGGCATATTGTTTACACCCGCTGGTAGAGTCCCCTCCCGAGGTCGTCCCTCCAACAATGATATTGATAGTACTTGTAGTTGGTTGCTTATCTCCCCTATCCTCAAGAGTATTACCCTTACTCTGGTTGTTCCACTACGCTTATCTTGACTAACGTAGGCGCCTAAGAAACCTCCCCCAATGAGAGCCTCAATTTCCCACTTCAGGGCAAAGCATCCTTCGGTCGTGTGTCCATGATCTTGATAAAAATCGCAGTACTTACTTTTGTCACGGGCTTCGGGAGGAGCCCGCAGTCTAGGAGGCCACTTCAACTCTTTAAAGTCTTTGATTTCCATCAAAATGTTAGACCTCATGGTTTTCAAACGAGTGAATGAGGTTGGAGGTGGGTGGAACATGGTCTCATCCATGTTGATGTATTTCTCCGCCCGTGTAAGTAGGTTGGGTATTGACTTGGGAGGGGTCTTTGACAGAGATATCTTGAATGCCTCACATCTTACAGCATACGTTAGAGTAGAGACTACAGCTGTGATATGTAGGTCAGGGATCAAAAGTCTCTCCTTGTTAAACCTTGTCATGAAATTACGAAGTGTCTCGTTGGGTCCTTGACGCATCTGCATGAGTGATATGGCTGTCTTCCTGATACGCTTGCTCCTTGTAAAAATTGGCTAAATCTGAAAAAGAATCTATGGAGTTGGGCTCTAGTGTGGAAAACCAATCCCAGCTGCATTAGTGAGTGTTTGAGGAAATGCCTTGCACATTACGGCGTCGGGGTGCAACCTGTAAGTTCATGATGTCCGTGTATATGTTGAGTTGGTTGATGGGGTCGGTTGTCCCGTCATACTCTTTCACCCGAGGGTATTTGAATCGGTTTGGTAGGGATATGACAAAACTTCGAGGGTGAAAGGTGTGTTAGGGGTGAATCATATTACTGTATGGGACTTCTGAAGCATTTCGACTGTGATTCCCTCCTGAATAATCCTTGCAAGATCAGCAAAGTCCATTGCAACTGATCTCGAACCTAGGGATGCGTGAGGTACACCCGAGGTTCTTGCGTTAACGTGGCTGGGGCCTGGAGCCCGATCGTCTGCCATAAGGCCACTCTGCGGAGATGGTACTAGGGGTGTGCTTATCTGATGTAGCAGTTGTGTTAACGCGGCCACTTGTTGGCGGAGTTCCTCCAACGCTGCTGGAGCAATTACTGTTGATGGATGTGGTGGTTCTCCTAATGATACCTCTTGGGAAACCGGAGGATCTCCAATAGGGGGCTGGTTAGGAGCGGATGAGCTTGCTAGAAGATGTCCTGAATGTGTGTTAACCATGACTTTTGGTAGCGTTTCCTATAGACGGCGCCAATGATGCTACCAAAACTTGTACCTGAATGAACTCGAACTGGATGGTTGAACTCCACACATTCTGATCTTCAATACTTGAAACAAAGGCGTCGATGTGTGTTCTCGTCGTCCCTCTGATGCTTAAATCAGAATGTGAAATTGTGCAAAAGGTTATATGTTGAGATATTATTCAAAAAACGTACCTGAATAATGATGTCATGTTATGTATTTATAGATGATGGAGGTGGAGTCCTAAAATGATTCAACTTCATGTAATCCTTATCCTTATTAGTCAAGGTGTTTGTGTTGTGTTAGAAGTGTACAATTTGAGTTAGAGTTAAATTTGTAATAAGCTAGAAGTTCGTATTTAAGTAGGATTAGCATTATTAGGAAACGTACAAAAGGTCGGAGGGGATATGTGAGTTAGGGCTAATGACCCGACCTAATTACGGGGGCCCGACCTCCAACTAGTCCAAACTTGGAAATAGCCCAATAACAGTGGACTAAGGTCGAGCCAATGACCTCGAGTTCGGGTCTATAGTGGGCTGATGTCGTGTCCAACAAGGTCGAGGTTGAGCTCGACCCTGGATCCAATGAGACTTGGCTGAGGTCGGGTCCAACGAGGTCGATCTCGGGTCCAACAAGGTCTACATTTATACACATCAACGTAGAATAACATTATTTATATAATTTGATTGTTTCATAATGAAGTTTCACGACTTAATTGCAACTACAGTGAATATTCAATAGCATCTAGTGTTATTAGTTTACTGATCAAGATGGAAAAGTTAAGCATTTTGTTAGCTTCAACATACATGTTAACGAATTTCAGTAGACATGTTAACATAATTTTCGAGGTGCTATACATTGACTCACAAATTGTATGGACCAAAATGCAAGGTTAAAGACCACATTGTTTCTTTTAAAACATTTAGAACCAATTTGCTAATTGAATAATACGTTAGGGAACAATAGAACAATTTTATCCAACTTGCCACGTATGTGTGACTTCTACATACTGTAATTCTCAGCCGCCGATCCGAAGGAGCTAAGATCTTGTCCGTGTATCTGCCACAAGTTTAAAGTGTCTAGGTTTTAAGCTGCTTGTTGCCGCTTCTGTTAAACCCTCTCTCTCTCAAACCGAGCATTCAATTGTCGTTGCGACAAAACTGTAGAGGGAGAAAGGGATAGTAGACTTCGCTCAGATCTGGATCACAAAAGTATGTCGGCACCTGAAGCTCCTGTTCGCTATGTCGGAATCGATCGGAATTCCGCCGCCTTCCGCCTAATGAAACAGATGGTAAAACTCCGTTCTCGCCTATACTGATTTACATTTATTTGCATAGTATTTATAGTTACGATTTTATAGCTGAGTTTGTTTAGTTTAAAGTCATTTACATATAAGCTGCGCTTGACGACGCTGAATTGGGCATTTATGATCTGAATTCGGTAAAAATAAAAATAAAAATAAAATTTGAAACCAATCATTACTAGTTCTAATGTCAGGCTCCAATTTGAAGGATGCATGTTGTGACATGGATTTACTGAAATTCCTTGAGAAATTGAATGCATTTTCTGTACTTAATCATGGTAACTGTGAAGAGCTTGGCAAACATTTTCTATCTGGGGTAAATTATCTGCATTTTTTTAAGCAAGCTGGATTTTTATGTTCTTTTATGTTGCAAACATTTTTACTATTGCTCTACAACTTTTCTGAAAAATTTACAAGTACAATGTAATATCTATATGTTCTGGTTGAATATGTTGCCTTTGTGTTTTTGTGCAAGTATGAAACTTGGTCATTTGAATGTAAATGACAGGGATGGGAAGAAGGAGAAGGGCTTGGGAAAGAAAAGCAAGGGATCAAAGGATACGTGAGGGTGGAGAACAAGCAAGACACTTTAGGTTTTGTTTAAAATTTACTAGCTTCGCATATATTTGAACTTCAAAGGTTTTGTTTAAAATTTACTGGCTTCGCATATATTTGAACTTCAACTATATGTGAATTGCAATGTGTTTTGCATCTAATTTTTGCTCCTCTTTTTAATTATACACAATTGAACGATGATTCTGATATTTAGAAGAGGTTTTTACGTATACGTTTATTTGGAGCCTATTCTAGGTATAGGCACGGAGAAGCCAAATGCTTGGGCCTTTGACACCACACAGTTTGATAGCATCCTCAAGAAATTGAAAGTGGTAAAATTACATATTTTTTTTGTCGAGAGATGAAATATTATCCACATCATTGCTGATTCTCATATTTAACTTATTATGTTGTCTGGATAATTCGGCAGCAAGCGGTTGAAATTAACAATAATAAAGGTACATTTTAATGGTAGTAAAATTGAATTGGTGTCTGTATCAATAGTGTGTTGACTATTGATTATTGCTGCAAAACAGCTGATAAAAAAGACAAAGTGAAAGCAATGAAAGTGGAATCTGCTAAACAGCACAAGGCTTCTAAGGACAATCACGATATAGCTGTCAAGGTTACTCGACCACAAGGAAGGTCATTTTGTTATAACTTATATCTATTTCTTTTAATTTTCTATAATTAATTGTACCTATTTTGGTTACATGGTATATGATTTTTGTCCCCTTTGATTTCTTTATCGTCAGGTATAAGAGAAGAGAGAAGGGGAAACTTGTCCAAGCATATTCTTCTCAGGATCTTGAAGGAATTCTTGTAAGTTTATTTTGATTACTTTGATCCTATTTCTGTTATTTGTAGAAATTGTTTTCAAAGTAGATTTACTCCCATTATATCCAAGTTATTGGTTTCTTACCCATTTGGCTAGGGACGGGTTACAACATATTGCAGTATTTTTTTGTCTTCTGATAAATTGGAATCCATGTCATTTTTATGCTGCGAATGTCGAAAGGCCAGTGAAGGTGAGTGAGAAGAGATGAAATTCCTGAAGCACGAGTTATATTTCTTTTTATATGTGAAATTTTATGAACAGCAATATTTTGAATGCTTAGTGGCTACACTTTGAAAGTGCTACAGATGGCAGTCAGCAACAACTGCCAATTTTAACAGGCTTCCAAGATTGAGTGCTACGCTGGTGGGAATGGGTTTGTGGCTAGGGATGATGGGTAGTTCATGGAGTTTAAAAGATAATGGGATAATAGTGTTTCTTTGTTGCTATGTTGAGCTGCTATTGTACTCTGCAGGTAAAGAAGGTAAAGTCTCCCGATACAAGTCATGATCAGAATGTATCAAGGGAAGCAGAGTCAGTGGAAATCCATGTTCCAGATATTGATGGTAACTTCTGGATCCACATTGCTAGATCCTTAAGTTTGCAATGTGGGACATTCTTATTTATTTTTATTCGATAAAATTTGCGTGTGTTTTAAACACCTTCAAGACTCATTTGGCTAGTGATTTTTGGCTTCTAAAAACACGCTGTTTTAAGAGAAACAGCTTATCTTCTAGCTTTTCTTGAATCCGATATGACAATCACCTCATTAAACTAATTAAATACTGGCTTTGGGGCTAGGCTATGTTATTTGATTAGAAAGTTTCATCTCTACGAACTGGCATGTAAATTTCTCTGTTTCAAGCTGTTGTCGCAAAATAAACTTGATTTTGGTACTCTTTATGAACTAGACTTGAATTTGATAAGGTTGAAGTTCCAATCACATGCATTGGCAAAATTGGTCTGTTCATGTCAACTAGTCCATGGAGACCTCATTTTTGTTTAATATGGGCACCTTGCGTTTCTTATATCCTGACTGCAACACTTTGTGCCTTTCACAATATTGTCAAATCAGGCTTGAATTGGAAAGATTTTGATTCTTGAGCAGAGTCAGAGTCCTGTAGAAATTTTATCTCAAGTGTAGGTTGTGTTATTCGAGCTTGAGTTCAAACACCATTATGTTTGTAAACTATATGGCATTTGTATCCAGCTGGGATTATCATGTAACTTGCAACTTTTGTTTACAAAAAATTAAATAAAGAAGCTTTGACATTTTATTAGCGAACACCATATGTTCAATACATGGTATTATTACTGTCTGGATAAACATAACTATATTGTTAGACTTGTGTTCTTTTTAATATTCACTATCATGCATGTTAATGGATATCTTGTTTGCCATATGCATGGAGTTAAAAGTTCAGAACAAAAGTGTGGTATTCTCTGTGGCACTGGAGTTTTGAACACTGTATAATATATTATTTTATCCCCCTTTATTGGATACCTTTGCATGTCATCATAGATAGTTGATAGCTTATATAAATCTAGAAGCCTCTTTAGCTCAATCTTTTCTTAACATTTGTGTCATTATTTCTTTTACACAAGACAATTATTTAACATCATGAGCCTTGTGGCAGTTAAGGATCAAGATGTTCCCCCAGAGTGGTGGGGACACAAATATGGGTTCATTGCTGGGGGTATGCTTGGTGCTGAATCTCGGAGAAAGAAGTCCCTTCTCTCTGAGAATGGCCAAAATCCTAATCAGAGAATGACATTCAATGAGGAGGATCAAGAAAATCTTTACAAACTCGTACAAGTATGTATCCTGTTATTCTTTTGGTGATTTTTCGTGTTGCTTAAAAATAATCCCAACATCTCATCTCTTTAATCTATTCTGACAACTTGCTTGAGATTTCGTAAATTAGTGCTTGTCCTCACACGAAATGCATGTAAAGAAGATATTCTATTTTTATTACTTTATAATATAACAACTCAAATTATGCTCTTCAGCATGATATTTTAATTATGCTCAGTCATTGCAAAGTGAATCTTGTTTCAATATACCTTTCGTTTACTGAATGAAGGAGTACTGTATATGAAACCTCATGGATAGTAAGAGTATATTTTCAGGACAAAGCCACCACTGGAAAACAAGGGCTTGGTATCAAAGACCGTCCAAAGAAAATCCATGGCTGCTTCTTTGAGGGGAAAAAGACAACTTTTGATGACAGTGATGACGAGGGTTCTTCTGATTCCCGTTCTTCAGTGAAAAGGAAACAAGATGAAAATGTAGAGATGGAAAAAGACGATGACCTGAAGCCAAAGCTAAAAAAATTATGTAGACGGCTTCTTCAGCAGGTACTTCTGAGATTTTGAAATTTAACACCCTTGTTTCTTTTGCTGAGTGACTACTCGCGCTGCAGGTGCCTGGGGAGTCTTTAAAGATGAAGCAGCTCAAAGCTCTTATTGACGAGCATTCACCTTCTACTTTTTCCAGATTTACTTCTAAGAAGGAGGTGCTTACTTTCCTAAAGCACAAGGTATTCTCATTGGCACCAGAAATACTAAATTTTCTATTACAGGTTTTAGATTCCAAAACTGAATACTGACTTCTACTTTTTCCTGCAGCTCGAAGGCAGTGACAGGTTCTCTATAGAAGGGAAAAAAGTGTCACTCTCTTCAAAGAGGACGTGACCAATTTTGTTCGGCCTCACAGCTCATACCTGTAACGATGCAACATTGCCTTGCTGTATTAATATTTGTCGATAATGTTGCAAGACGATTTAACTTTTCCTTTCTTGAATTTTGTCTCATCAATTATACTAGCTTGGGCATTGGGGAAGTAGTTGGAAATTCATATTATTTAGTAGATAGAAATTGAATTGAGATGAGTGAGGTTGTATACGGAAAGGGAAGAAAATGATTATGAAATTTTAGATGTTCAGGATCTACAAGGAATGATTATTTTGTGTAATTTTAGAATTATTATTTTGTTGTACCAAATAAAGGAGTCTAATGTTGGATTTTTTTTTTTACCTGGGTTAGAAATGAATTTGAATTTTTCTACCGTTGATTCCTTTTTTAGTCCAAAAAAATGAAATTGACAAGGGAAGTAATGGTGTTTAGGGTTTGTTTGGCAGGATTTTTGAATTCGTTTTATTAATTTTATGAAAGTGTTTTTTCGATTAGAAGAATTTTTAGAAAAAGATCTTCAGCATGATTTTTCCTAAAAATAAAAACACTTTTAGAATAACAAATTCTTTTAGCCCTTGTTGGACAATCATTATTAAAGTAAAATAGAGTTTTGAATAGTGATTTTTTGAATAATATGTAGTTAAAAAGTAATGAAAATTTTTGAATTTACATGCACAGAATATTTTATTGTATGAATGTATAGTTGAGAAAAAGTATATCGAAAAAAAAGTTATAAAATAATCATTGTCAATTATGAGTAAAAATTAATTTTCAAATAAAAATTAAGAAAATTTCTTTTAAAACCTGTTTTACAAAAAGCAAAACTACGTCAGACGAGCTCTTAATCCATTTTGGTACATATGGATATCACGTTGGATTTGACGTCTATTCTACTATCTGACTCCGAGTGATAAAACTGTGATTAATTTTGGTGATTAAGCCCCTGTTTGGTATGCATTGAAATTTTCAATCTCATTCTTTTACTCATTTTCAACTGCATATTTTTCAATAAAATAATATTTTTCATCACAACAATAACTTTTCCGTCTTTTTCAACCACATATTCTCCATCAATTTACTATTTCAGAATACATTCTTCCAAAATAATGTGACTCAAACACACCCTAATAAAGTAAGAAAAATATAATAAAAACTAATTTAAAATCTTGTACATACTTCAGTGACCAAGGTGAAATTAACTCATTTTATATACCGTAAACAAAGTTTTCTCCTTTTCAATTTCTTCGGCGATTATCCAAGCTAACATTGACTGGACTTGGTCAAATTATTACAATTTTTTTATTTTCACTGTCAATTTTTGCAATTATTTATGAGGAAAAGCTTATCAATACACAAATACATTCAGAAATCATTTTGTCGACTATTAAGGAAAATTCAAACTTAGAATTCCCTTTTGCATTTTTCTTCTAAATAATCATTAATTTTCTCGAATGCAAGACTTGATTAATTCATCGAGGTATTGGTCACTTCATTAAAAAAAAACTATTGCAATAGATTAAAATTAGATTTTTAGTAAATCGTGATAGAAATTTTTGAAATGTATTGTTGAAAAGATGTGGGACCCATAAAAGATGTAATTAATATTGATTGTTTGACTTTGACTTAGATTAAAATCTGATTTTAATCCAAAACAAACACGCAGGATGTATGATTTTTCCATAAATTTCCGAATATAATAATAATAAATTATGACCAATTGTCAATTCTAATAGTACTAAGTCATGAATTTGACTTGCAAACATCGAAATTATTAATTCTGATATCTTTAAATATGTTATTTAACTTATTGATTATTAACTACAAAAATCCAAGTATTAATCTTCGAAATAAAATATAAATAAATAAATAAATTTCTCCGTTATTTAATAGTCTAAAATTTCCGATAAAACGATTCTATGTTATCTTAAAGCATACGAAAGTCTTATATTTATATATATATGAAAAAGGAACTATCTATCGTCTTGCATGTACATGAAGACGAGTTGGATCTACACTAATTACAGTATTTTGTCAATGAAATTCATATGTGATAGTGTTTGAACAGATTCTGCCTTTTATTTTCTCCCTTTTCGTCTTCCTTTTCTTGATCAAGTGTGCAAGTTGTATGAAAATATTGTTCCAGCGTAAAATATTGAATACTCCAGCACCGACCTGATGTTGAAGTCTTGATAAAGGGAAAATGTGTTACTTTTCAATTTTCCATTTCTTGGGGGTGCCCCTATCTATACATTTTTTACTCTGATTTGGGTTCCAAGTCCAAATCGACTTAAGCAAATTGAACAGAATGAATAATTGGGTCAATTTGGTTTACAATTGAACCAAATCGACCCAACTCAAACAATGCTCACTCCTAGTTACGAGCACTTTCCATGCTTCGTGTCGTCATATATCTCGTCATGAATTTCGAACACTCTTAGGGCCTGTTTGAGATCATTTTTTTTTTTTTTTTGGAAAAATGTGTTTTCAAATAGTGATTTTTCGAAAAATGTGTGATTAAAAAATTGAAAGGAGGCACATTTTAAAGATATATGAAACTCATTCAAGAATTGTTAACAGCTTATGTCATATTTAACATAGTTGATGGTATATTCATTGGACCATGCTACATCACCATAACCATTTACCAAATGGTTTACCAAATGGACAAGTGGCTCCCCCCTATTGTAGGGTTGCCGGGTGGCCCTAATTCCTTTGAAATTCTCTACGACATACAAAGAAAATGGAGAGAATAATATAATAATTTGGTGGGATATATATTAAAAGGAGTAAAATTAAGTATTAAAGATAAAGATAATGTTGGAGTATTTAAATTTTTTTACTTTCTAAATTTATAGATACTTTTTAAATTGTAAGATACGCTCTTTAAAAATAGTGTCTCTTTGAGATGCTATGAAATATGGATCTTGAATTTATTTTTTTCTAATCATGCACATGTTTTGGTTTGGTTAAAAAGTTATTAAAATTTAAATCAAGATTAATAAAACCACACGTTGAATGGAATTAACAATTTTTCAACCACATCTTTCATTTTTAATAAAATCTACAAAAAAAAAAAAATAAAGTGATTTTCATCTAAATCAAACATGAGCTATAAATGAATTGCTATTAAATTTATAAGGAAATTTGATAGAACATGGTCATTGGCTATATATGAACTGCTATTAAATCTCGACTTGATTTACATTCATAGTTTAGAGTATCTTTAATAAACTCTCTAAATATAAAATTCTATTTATCTTAAAGAGTTAATGCTTAAAAATAAGTTCTAAAAGATCCTCTAATTTAACTTTTCAAAATAAAGACTAGGTTTGCTCTCCAAATAATTTAGAGAGTCAAACTCAATCTACATTCTTAATTTATAATAACTGCATTCAATAAATTATATATTGGCATACTCTATTTCTTAAATTATTCAAATCATATTTAAATTGATTGTCTATTGACATATAAAAAACTATATTAAATGAAAATATAAGGAGAAATCAATAACGTTTCTTGGAAAAAAAAGTAAAGAGCAAAAATAGAGAATATCGTTGGAGTGCATACAAATTTTGACCCTTTAAATTTAAAAATGGTCTCTATAATATATAAGATGCTATTATGCGTTCGTTTTTATTCAGTGCAAGTGATTGGTAAGTGGACATTCCCCATCATAATTAAATAAACAAAGAAAGAATGTTTGAATACAATTTAGAGGATGCTCTTTTTCAATGTCATTAGATTTGGAAAAATTCAATTTACTTCTTTTTTGTAAATAACAAAGTCTAGAACCTTTAAAATATTCGAAAAAAAAAAAAAAACTATTGAATTGAAGGCCCCAATTCACAACACAATCCTAATTGGTATTCAACTCTTTTTTCTTTTCTTTTTTTTTTGTAAATTATTTTGTAAATTTGTAATTTCACCAGTATGATTGAAATAAAGAAATTTAGGAAACAATATTTTTTTTAGAATTTGTATTTAACTAAAACTCTAATAATTATAAAATATCGTCTTCAATTAAAATCGTAAAACCCTAATAGTAATAGTAATAATAATAATAATAATAATAATAATAA